>DWPV01005244.1:0-12651 GCA_018251915.1 Urbanus proteus proteus
GTCATCTTCCATATGAATATAATATCCATTATTAGCATAAGGAATAAAGAAACAATATAAATGAAGATTGGCTGTAAAGAACTTAGATGCATGGCCGTAAAATAATTTTAAGAAAAAAAAAGACATGATTGCTAATGTCAATATTGTCTGTTTTGCTATATGCTATATTTGTCAATTGAATTGTAATTGAACTTTAACATGTGCTAAGAATTTTATTTACATTTTGCAAATTTGCTAATTTATTTATTAATTATATTTTTTGAGCCCATTACATTAACTTGAAGAGCTTGTTTAAACCGTGCGTCTTCACTCTATAAACAACCACTACAGTCAAAATGGAAGAAGAAACGAAAAATCCAAAATTTAAAAGATTCAAAGATCAAATTTCCAAGTTTACACTGAAGGCTATCCGTGACATGGGTTTTACATATACTACAGATATTCAGGCGGAGGTGTTACCAAAAGCCCTTGATGGCATGGATGTGGTTGCGACCGCTAAGACTGGATCCGGCAAGACATTAGCATTTTTGATTCCAGTTATTGAAGTTGTTTTGAAGAGCTTCGATAGTTCAGTACAAGGTATTAGAAGAGGCTTGAACTATTTGAAGTCCATTTCAGTACTTTTAATTTTAGTTGATGTTTATTTTAGAGAATCAGAAATGACATTAAAAATATTATAAGAACTTAGTAATGATGTAAATACAAATATATTATGTTCAAGTCATAGAAATATGATTAAAAATTTAATAATTGGCACTGTTGCCTCTTCGTCATAGCCATCCGTAGGTTGATCTACTGATTCAGGTCAACAGGCTCAGTCAGGTTGCTGAAACTTTGAGAGATTATGAATAATGTGCAAGTTATATTTTAAATGTAGTAGAGTCCTCTGGCACCACCACCGCAACACCTACTACAGTCTTATAATAGTAGTGTACAGTGCTGCTGTGTTCTGGTATTAAGGGTGTGGAAAGGGAGACATTTATTTGTGGCAATCCAACTTAGTCTTCCGGGGTAGCAACTCCTCTGGGGGTAACTAGTGTCAATTCATAGCTGTGCTTGATGTCGAGCTCATCTGTCAGATAAAGGCTTTTAATTTTTACAATTAAAATTATATTTTGTGGTTGAGGTTGTTGAAAAATGTCATAAGTTTTAAAGATAGATTTTGCTCTTCAAAAAATAATGGTTGCGTTAAAGTTTATGCATTATAGAAATAAGTGAAAACTTAGAGTTGGTAGCTGTTTCCTTAGTGAATTACTCCCAATATGTGAATTAGCCTCAGGTTGGGCTGTGAACTTATTTAGGGATGACTACATATGTCTTCACGTGGCAGTGGCCACTTACCATCAGGTGCGTTGCATGTTCGTTAGCTACTTCCACCGTATAAATAAAATATAAGAAGTAATTTGCAGGGACTACTTCTATTATTATATCCCCTACCCGGGAATTAGCAATGCAGACCTACTCAGTGTTACAAAACCTGATTGAGCAACATGAGTCAATTACTTCGGCATTGATAATTGGCGGTGAAAATAGAAAAGCCCAGAGCGCAGAGCTTGCAAATGGTAAGTCATGGAAAATGCAGCAAATTTTATATAGAAAATAATAAATCCTTGTGTATAACTATTAACAGTATTGTGTGTTATAACTACTAACAGAAGCAATGTTAGCCAAGTAATCTTTTTACTTGTTTTGGAAATATTAGCATATTGGAAATGAATTACCACTAGTAGTGTGAGAGTTCTATAAAAAGTTATCACGAGTAAATGAAGACTTGATCTGCATGGATTTGTATGGACCATTGCCTATGAACTCATTCAGAGATAAGAAGCATGAGAAAATAAAATAAAGGGTATGATTACGATGATTTCTAAATCTAAATCACATTAGAAGGTTCCACTAATTATATCATATACTTTTACAGGTGTTCATATAGTAGTTGCTACACCTGGTAGACTGTTTGACCACATGAGATCCAAGGAGTTTGATTACCGAAATGTGAAATGTCTGGTACTGGACGAAGCAGATAAAATATTTCAGTATGGATTTGAGGAAGATGTAAAACAAATCATCGGCAGACTTTCTAGTAAGTATAGATCTCATATTGTTTTTGCAAATAGAACACTAACTTAAAAAGATTTTAAAGAAAATCTTTGGATCTAGTCACTAATACTACTAATACTTGCACATTAGAAATAGAAAATAAATATGAGATAAATGATTTAATGTCATTTTATTTCTTACTAGTTTTCACCCGCGGCTTCGTCCGTGTTAAATATTAGGTTTGTATTGCATTGAAGATTGAATTGCATTAGAATTATACCTGAAGTATCAGGTGAAATTCTAATGCAATTCAATCTTATCAAGTGGCTGTAGGTATATAAGTAGGTAGTTTGTAGGTAGGTTGTAGATATAAAAGTTACTTTTCTATCTCTCAGAACTAATATCGTTCTTCGGAATGAAAGGTACTCTATGTCCTTTTCTGGACTCCTAGCAATGTGTGCAAAAGTTCATATCAATCAGTTGAGTAAATATTTAAAGCGTGAAGGCGGTACAAACATACAAATAAACGGATATTCACATTTACGTGGTTGCAATGGTGTAAATGATTGTATTGAACAATAATTTTATATACTTGCTGTATATTGATTTTATATTTTAGAAAATCGACAAACTATGTTATTCAGTGCAACGCAATCTGAAACAACTGATGCATTGATAAAGTCAGCTATGAAGGAAAACGTTATATCAATCAATTTGAATGAGGACAATGATAGAGCTACTGTTGAAGGATTGAAACAAGGGTATGAAAAAATAACTTGTCACTAAATAGGTACCTATATTTGAATAAAAACTGCCTAATGATTTTAATAATAATATCACTATGCGAAAGAAGTAACAAAAACACTTAGATTAAAAGTCTGATAATGGATTAATAGTTTTTTACATTAAACATTTACTATTGAAAATTTTTTTAGGTATGTTATTTGCGAGACAGAATATAGGCTTTTTTGGTTACACAAGCTTTTAAAGAAAACGCAAAATTCGAAAGTAATGATATTCTTCTCAAGTTGTAAGTCTGTTGTGTTTCATCACGAGTTTTTCAGTAAATATTGCAAAATGGCAGTGCTGTGTATTCATGTGAGTAATGATCTGAATTTAAAGGGTAATATAATTTACCTACAAAAAATGATTTGCATAAGAATCTTCTATTCATCTATGTAAAATTAAATTCAATGACAATATTCCTATTATGGTAAATAAAAACTTTGTAACAATAAAATGATAAGATTGTACTAATAGAATTTAAGTTATGAATACTGTGATATGACTGGACGAGACTGTCTTTCTATAAAATTTATATTTTTTTACAGGGGAAGATGAGCCAAGCGGATAGGACAGAAACTATTTCGAATTTTTACAACACAGAAAAAATTGCATTGTTTTGTACAGATTTAGCAGCAAGAGGTTTAGATATACCTTCTGTGGATTGGATAGTTCAGTTTGACCCTCCTTCAGATCCCAATGTAAGTCTTAAACAATTGCAAAAGCAATATGAATAATCTTATTGCCTTGACACCCAATTCTTTTGAAGTACGGCAAATACTTAATTCTAAATTTGCACTTTAAAATTGAAGGGAAAGTTATAAATATGCTCTATATTTTCATTATTTTTAGGAATATATCCATCGTGTAGGCAGGACCGCTAGAGGTTTGGGTGCGACTGGTCAAGCAGTGATATTGTTAAGACCAGAAGAAAAAGATTTCGTTAAGTATTTACAAGAAGCTAAAATATACATAGACAAGTATGAAATGTGGGATAAATTCAGTAATTTACAACCCAAGGTAGGAATGTAACAATATAGTAAAGTTATAACTTATCATTGTTGTTGAGTTTAATCTTATAGTTTTAAATTGTATTTTTCAGTTGGATGAAGCATTTTTAGATCCTAATTTTCAAGCATTAGCAGTTGATGCTTATGAAGGTTATATAAGGGCCTTTGAAGTCAAGAAATTAAAACATGTGTTTAATTTGCTGGATATTAATTTAGATGCAGTGGCTAAGTCGTTTGGTTTGAAAGAGAAGCCAGAAATTGATGTTCGTAAGTAAATTTGTGATTATTATCTTCCTAATGTAAAAAATAAAGGCAATTTGTAAAGATAAGAAATTTTATACAACTATGTATATGGCCTGGAGTACTACTATTGTGGTAAATTTTTCCCAATCAGTTAGAGCCTTGCGAACAACCTAGATTTAGTTTAGAGATAAATAAAGAAAATTCACCAATGATATTAATTGCCAAACTAAATAGGATGCCATTATACTTGTATTCAACGACAACTATTCATGTATTACAATTAAAAAGTACAGCATGTCTGACAACAAACATGATACTGAAGTTACGAAATTTGGCACTATTTACCATAAATAGTTGTTTTTTCACATTTCGTTCCCGAGAATGCTTAAATGTCATTGTAAGTTTGTATCGGATTTGTATTGTAAACAGTAATAATTTTCTACTTACAGGAATAGGATTCAGTAAAAAACACAGACCCAGGAAGAGAATGGCAGCTACACTTGCAACACAGATTTCAACAGGATCAGCAAAACAAATTAAATCTCAATAGATTTATTAATAGATATTCAAATTTTATGTAAATATTCCGTAAAGATAAATAAATAAGTTTTACATAATCATAATTTTATTTCAGATAGTTTTGTAAGCAATATTTGGATTATTTGTTTACTTAATTTCATTGAATCCTTTAAACTTTAAAGAATTGTTAGCTGCTATGTAAAGTAAATTTAGAGCCTAATTTCGGCTGTGTTAGGTGAATTTAACCTATATGTAAATAGGTTGGTGCCATGATTACGTCATGGTGCTCCCGTTTAAATGGGCAGAGAAATGTCAAGCCTAGAATTTTTAAAATGCATTCTTGCAGTGAAAACATAATATTTTTACATTAAATGTGTTCATTGTCATAAAAGTAATTAACTAAATAAAAAGTACCTACCTATTGTTGAACAAATTTTGATACCTGCAAATATTGCTCACAACACGTAACTATAAATTATTGTTAGTCTGTTTGAGAAGAGTTGCATTTAGTTAGGATTACATTAAATAAAATATTTTGTGACTAGATAAATACCGAGAGTAGTTCTAGAGAAGAATCACAATGCGATATATAAATACAATTTGCTCTTGTTTTAAACTTACAAAGTTGCATATTAAAAATGAATGAAAATAATCCAAAATAAGTTATCTTCTACAAAACTATATAGTATGCAGATGTAGTTTGTACAAATTACAGCATTTTAGCAATATACGATTAAATGAAAAAATATATAGGAACTTTACAATTTTTAAATCTATATCTAAATCATTGACCAATAACGCTTTAAGACCTTTTTATATTGTAAGACACTATAGATACATTTAACAGGTTAGAAATCAAAATCTGCGAGTATATTTATTATTTTGGTGTAAATTGTGGTCATAGATCAACTATGACAATATAATTCGTAGTTAGAATTGTGTATTGCTAATTTATTATTAATACCCTTAAGTGTTATTGGCCAATACTTATAGCTAAGAGGGTACTTTGGAGTTTACTATTTAGGCGAAACATTCATTTCATAAATATTATTTCTGGATAATTTCTCGTAACAATCTTCATGGTTATGTTGATGGTTGATGGCGTATATCATGGAATCTATTGTTTCCACAGTGGCCGGACATCGGTTAAGGGAGAAATATTGAACACACCTCCATGATGTTTTCCCATGGGTTGTAGAATGTTTGGTGTACACAAAGTTCATATGCACTAATTGTTTGTGTCCTTTTCTACTGTAAATATACTTATATCGTACTGGCAGTGTTTGGTTGTCGCATGCTCCATTGATAACAAGCGATAGGGCACCTGTAAAGGAAAACAGACGCGTTATAGGTTCGTTGAAGGTACTTCAATTATATTTTTATTATTCATTTCATAATACATATTTGATTTTTGTTCAAGTTACTTTATATTGTAAAAATAATAATATATTAAATTCAGGACGCGACTTGTGAAAGTCAAATTATAATTAATAACTATGAGAGAATTAAAAAATTGTAATTATTCTAATTTCATAAAAATAACAATACCAAATTCAGTATACACAATCTTTAATTATATATAAGTATAAAAATGTTCACTTACAAACAAATACAGTTTTAGTATAAAATCACACAAAAATCCAAAAATATTTACCATACAATCATATTCATTTATTTTTCAAGCCAAAAGCCAAGAGGATTTTAAATTGACAAATTGTATAAAGGAATGTGAATTAAAATTGTTTTTTTAAGTATATAATAAATTTTGCAGTTGCAGAGATCATAGTCATGTTTAATGCATAATGCCTAAGTTACAAAAGTAGAATTTCCTTAATTCTGGTATATTGGAAACTCTTCTTGAGTTCTAGGCTTTATTGTTTGTGATAAAAGTAATCTAGTTTAAAATCATAATTTTTTTCGCCCTACAGAATGAATAAAAATTTGTAACTGCATAATACATAATTTTCTTTCTTAGACTTTTTAATCTGATATAACTCAAAAGATTAAATCTGTCACATTCTGGGGTGAGTTGATGACCTAGTTCTTTGCACACGAATATACAAACAAAACGTTATTACTACAAAATTTCATAAATTTCGATAACTTTATGTATTTAGGTATTCATTCCGTAAGACGCACCCAATCTTTTTCACTTTTTCAAGTATTCCCTCGCCTTAATAGTTTTAGTTCACAAATCACATCTATCTGTCCTAAGAACAAATTACGTGCCAGGGTGAAATACATCAACTAATGCTAAGTCCTTAGTTAAATACAATAAATAGACTAGAATATGAGCAATAAAAAGTCTTTTCAAAAAGTATGGCAGAGAACTAATGGCACAAATTAAGTATTCAATTCATTTTAAATTATAAAGAATTTTTGTGTCATGTATTACAAAGAAATTGGCACTTGAGCGCAAATTTCTATCACCTATCACAGCTTATCTAAATATTGTGCTTATAGATTTCCAGTATAAAAATGTTATATATAATATTTTTTATTATCAGATAAATATTTGTTTTTATTAGGATTCGAATTTGGTCCCAACCTACTATTCATGAATCTTTGATTCAAATTAATCATTTTCGCTCTATTTCCATATATTGTACAATATATGTTCCTATACTTAAGACTGATACACTTCTTAATAAATCACAAATATCTATGAGTAAATAATGTAAGTATAAAAATAAAAAATCTTATGTAGCATAATAATCTCCTTGCAATTGTGATACTTTGTACATATCATTAAAATGTATTTCGAAGCAGGGTGACTTGCAAAATGGCAATTCACAGGCACTGCACATAAATCTAGTATCACGCCTCTTTCCTATCCGCCAGCAAAGTCTGCAAGACCGTTGTGGATACTTCTTTTTCCCATCTTCTTTCTGCGGTATTGTTGTGAGACGATGTTCTAATGCATATCTTGGATACTCTTCATTTGGGTTAGTCTTGTGTGCATGGTTAGACACCTTACCGTTCACTAAGTTTTTAATGTCCACAAACAGTGAGCTCAGACCGGCACAATCTGAAATCACGATGGGCATTTTCTTTACATTCTCTCAAAAGCAACAATGTAATACAACAAAAGGTATGTTGAAAATGCCATCGTGTTTTCATACTATAAAAATTTGCAAAAGAAAATATGCAACTTATTTGATGAAACATAAGATATGATTGCATTTTCAACACAATCTCTACAGTTTTTAGAAAAAAGAAGCGGTATGAAGCAAATGAAATGATGGTAGAGTACTATATACACTTCTAAATTTTAATATTTATTATGATTTCAAAGTTCACAATAAATGGCATAAAATAATTGAAATAATTTATTGCTTGCCATTGTTATGACACAATGATTATGACTATATCATTTATGTATAATTATTTTATACTAGCCGATTAGTAGAAATTGCACATGCTTTTATATGGGATTATGTTATATAATGTTAGTATTAAATAACACTTACTATCTTGTGGTGACTGATATTCCAAGGATATTGAAGAATTTTTCTTTTCTCTCGACCCATCATAACTCTTGGGTGTGGTGCAAACGGCAGGATCAGTAACAATGATGTCTGTATCGTCACATTCAGTTTTCAATTCCATTGGGCTTTCGATTGGTGTCTGTTCTTTACTTTTGTCATTCGTGTCTTTATCATTATTGAGTGCTTTCTGTATATTTGTGTTCAGTGTAGTTGTGATGTCTACTGGATTCTCATCATACAAGCCCTTCAAGTTCTCGTAGCTGCTTCTGTTTATCACTTGATGATTTGACTTATTGTATTGTGGTTTGTCTATTATTTTGGGTCTCTTTTCAATATTAATGAAATCAGCGTAGTATGATTTTGGCAGGAATTCTTCTGATTTTCTCTTCAAATTGCTGATTCTTTGTAGTTTTTCAATGAATTGTTTCTGTTTTAATAAATCTAAGTCATTATTTTCTGGTATATCATTAGTGTTTACATCATATGTGTCGGATGTGCAAGATTCCGCTGGACTGTCATGCTGAGTTACTAAGCTTTGCTTGGTTAACTCTTTTTCATGCTCAAAGCATTCTTCTTCAGTCTGAAAATAGTATAATGATAAAAGTCAGATTGTTTAAATTTAATATTGTTTAATTTTTTTTTGCATTACAATTAAAAGGATTGAGTTGATGGATATTCTTGCTTGAATTTCTTGTGGTATGTTTAAAAACTATTAAACCCCTTGATGGTCGGGCAACTTAAATAAATAAATAACGCTTCACACTCATAGCCCCACACTAAGATTCCCTATCGTGGGTGCCATAGATAACACACAAGACAAGGACACACACCCAGACTAAGAACGGAAATTTACACTCATCATTCCAATTTCCGCCTCAAACTTGATTCTAGTAAATTTTTATACTGAATGCTTAAGCTATTTAGAGGTCAATAAGAAAATTTGTCATACTCCATTGAATCAACTTTTAATAAATATGTAAAAACTGTATACTTTGATATAATTTAAACAAGTAGAAAAACTATAATTACAATTAATAATTAATGTCTAACCAATACAATCCCTGAGACCATTGAAACTTATATTCCTCCAGTTATATCAAGTGTATGCAGTAATTAAGAGTAATATTCTTTTGTATCATAAGTGCAATGAACACTCAACGCCTTGTCCCTACAATAATTTGGGCTTTATTCAGGTCATATTCTATAAAAAAAGTAATAAAAATGGAGACCGAAAATAATATCTGACTTACCTCTTTATTAGTTAATCCTTTTATTTGTAATACTTCCGCTGTACCAATAAAACTAGTGAGATCCTCTCGTTTGACGCTGACTTCCCCGTGATACATGAACTGCAGCAAATCTTTCATTGCTTTGTGTGTTACATCCCGTAGCACAACTAAAATATGAATAAGGTAAAAATCTAATAAATAAGTTTGAATTACTTCTATACAGTCGTAATTAATGTGGTTTAATTAATTGGACATTTCTTAGAATAAATTGAATGACATTTGAAAGTATTATTGGCCAATCCTAATGTTTGTGAGGTGAAATTGTACTTTACGATCCATTAAATTTCTGGGTTCTAGGGGGTGGAAGTGCAAGAGGGGGTTATAGGACCCCCTGTAAAGCTGGGGTTTATGACTAAACTTCGATTTAGTCGAGGTTACTTCAAAACTTTAAAAATTCTCTAAAAAAATCGGGAGGATTCCAAAACCCCTGCTTCACGGGGTGTTCCTATAATACGCCTCTACCCTCCTATATCACTCGCAACCCAAAATTCGACGGATCGTAAAGTACAGTATAGCTGTTTGTGACTGTCGGTAAAAATTATAAACGTTATTTATTTAAGAAGGAAATATATCATATTTCCAGATATTAATAATCCTATAAGAAAAGTTAACAGTTTAATGAGAAGCACAACAAACTTTGATCAATTTGGCTGAGTGGCTCTAAAGTATTAACTGCTATTTATAACTAGTTAATTATGTTAACTATTGCACTCACCTATAGGATGTTGACATGGATTTAATTGAAACATTTTCTTGAAATATGGAGAACATATTGAAAGTATAACTTTGTGCGCTTGAAGCAAATGACCTTCAACGGCGATAGTCACATCGACGAACTCTGCGTTACCAAGTAATCCGGCGAAGCCTTTACTCAAATTTCCGTGAAAATTATTCCAAGACAATGAAAATTGTTGGTCCATCTCTAAACTCTTTTACGTAGCATCTGAAAGAATAGACATGGTCAATGACTGAATTTTAAGTTTACAAATAACGACAAGCAAAATAGAAACAGTTATTTACTATAGTGTCTTGATTTGTAACAAAATTTTAATGTTTTCCTGCATTCAAAGATGAAAGTAAATTACAGAGTGACAGATTGAACGGCGCGTCGCGTAGTGTTGTGTTGGATATCTGTCATACTGGGGCTAGAGATGTGATCATAAAACCGGTAAAAACAGACTGTAATAAAGATTTTATTTTGAATATTGCGTAACGAATAATGAAACCATTATTATTAGTAATATTAATTATTACCGTTGATGAGTATCAGATAAAATTATTTAAGTATTAAAAGATACTTCATTATTGTTTGATATGGCAATATATTTTATGATCGTCATTTAGATCATAGACGTTTCCTTTTCCTGTTCTATTTAATAAAAAGGTATGCATATAGGTTGCATTTGCATTAAAGGTTGCATTTTTCTTCTTTATCCATGATTATTTCAATTATTTTATAGTAAATCATTCTATAATTTGGTACAAATTGTTAATGTAATTAAATAAAGTTTGGGTTGATTTTTTGCAATGCATGGGTTATTATGAATTTTGAAGTAATTTTAAACTATCAAAATATTTACTGATTTGCCCTAAGATGAATGAAATATACTTGATTTTAGATTATAGAGCAAAGGAATAACAATAACATTTCATAATATGTATTCATAGTGCTCCTTAAAGTTCGAGAGGTTCCACGAAAAAGACAGATTTATTTTAATTTTAGGTAGGTAAGTACTTGTAGAAATACCAGTACACATATTTACCTTTTTTTTAATAAAAACAAAATTTTGCAATTTTTATATAAGGGTTGGCATTATATCTGCATACTTAAGCAATTAAAGTTTAAATCCTACTATGCATGTTTAGGTATGCTTAAGACTTGTAAGTACACACGTATTGTTAACTTAGTTTCAAGCGATTTCGTTCGTCCATTAGACACAGCTTTTCTAAAACTTCTCTAGCGGCCACAGAACAGTTCAGTTAAATTAAGTTCAGTTAAATTAAGAATGGAGATGGTATATTGTTAACTGTATTGGTGTTTAGAAACATTGTGGTGTATGCAAAGGGTCTTAGTACTTTAGTCTGTGCATCTTTAGTGTAATTATAGGTAGATACATGTAACATATTTTATTTATCTGAGACATGTAATTATTATAAACTTACATTGCTATTAATGCGTGATATTTTAAGAAGGAACCTTTGAAAATATCTGTAGTCAAAATTATACTATACATATTATTGTATTTTTTTAAATTTTATCTACCATATTTAGTTATTTGTATTCAGGTTACAATGATCACGGAGATTTGGGAACAAGTCCCAGGCACGTATGATTTTTCTATGTTATGTGCGTTATTACGTTCCTTGATCTTTCCAGCTAACGTCAGCTAACGAGCATGCAGTTTAATTGATACAAACGCGCATCCTTATTATTTTCCTTACCACATACTTCAAATCATCGTGGGAAAATTTGTAATTATTGTGTATCAGGCTAATTGGGGGAAAAATGACGTACCTACATCCTCTGAAATGATTCTTTCTTTTTAATTTAGTAGACTGAATGGACCTAGTAGTTGATACTGGTCCCTATAATAAATACATTTAAGAATAATAAATACAAATACAATCATCCGAAACCAGCTAAATAAGTCAAGGGAGGTGAACTAGTAAATAGGGTAAGCCTTATCATTATAACTTATCTTCAACGTCACAGCTTATTTCCGGCGCGATGTTGGTTTGTCCTTTTGCACTAAATCTTGGCAACTCCATTGTCTGAAGATATATTATTATTATGTACTTAGTAGATCGTATTGTAAATCTACCAACATAGTATTAGACAAAAGTAAAGTAAAGTAAAGGTATACTGGGTGGTGGTTATACTGGGTAGCCTTTACTCTAATTAAGTTGGCACCTCATTATTTTATCTCAATATCTCATGTAAAATACTTAATTTTGTTAAAATTCTCTATTAATAAATTTTGAATTTTTAGTTAGGATATATTTTAATACAATTTAATTTTAATACCCACATCTTATCAGAAAATTATTTATATTGTTAACAGATTATTTTTTTTGCACAGTTAAAAGTTCAAGGTACACAATAACGTATAAACTGCATAATCCGCTGAGGCCTATCTAAGTTTGTACGTTGAGTATCACACGACTCTTATCAGTCGCAGCCTTTGAAGGCGTCATCTACGGAATAAATCGTTTATGATAGTGTCTTGGAGTAAATTAGGTTGTAGGTATATTGAAAAATTAAAGTACTCAACTTACTTG
>DWPV01005245.1:0-12649 GCA_018251915.1 Urbanus proteus proteus
GGGATGACATTTATGTTCAAATATGTATTCTTTTTTACTTTTTAAACGCGGGTGAAACCGCGGGGTTCAGCTAGTAGTTTATATAAAGGAAGTACATTTATAAATTAAGCCTCTATTTTGGAAAGTTTGCAATAAAATTATTCACAATTCAAAATTATTCAAATAAAATACTGCTAATAATTCAGGAAACACAACATGCAAATGTTTCCAGCGATGGCTATAAATCTCTTCGCAAACGAACTGGAACGTTCGATTGAGAATTATTGTTTTATTATAATTTATCGTAATAACAAAGTGTGTGATTGCTCGAGTGCTGTAATTGTGATCTATATTTCCGGACTCACTTTAATAACCAATTAACAAAAGCTTGTTTTGTCTCATTATAGCGTTCTATGATATCTATTCTATGATGACCCGCGTGGTGGAGCGATCACCTTACTGGTCTGACGCGCTGTGGGTCCCGGGTTCGATTCCCGGTCAGAAAGATATTTAAATGATGACTTTTGATTTCTGTTTTGGGTCTGGGTGTTTGTGTATCCGTCTTTATGTCAATAGCACTCAGAAGAGACCCAGGAGATAATTTTACTGCGGAGCGAAGAGTGTAGTCAGTGATGAGCGGGATGACATTTATGTTTAAATATGTATTTTTTTTAACTTTTTAAACGCGGGTGAAACCGCAGGATCCGCTAGTAAGTATATAACGCCTAACAGTCTCAAGGATACTGCTTATTAAAGATAGCTCACATCGTCTCAGGAGACGAAACATCCGCCTAATTCATATGAAAGCATAACTAAGTTTGGAACTAATTGTCTTGGGATCGCATTTTCGTGAATCATATTTGTTGGTCCGACAAGTATCTCATATAACTCCGGGAGCTCTTTGTTCGTGTTTATGTAGTGTTAGAATTTATGAGTGGATACCAAAGTTATATTATTGAGCTACGTTATATCTCGGTGAGTTGATAATGGTGTTTTATTGATTTTATAAAACGTTTATCATAGAGTTTTAGAGGGAAAATATGTCGTTAGATGTATGTGTAAACTTACATAAATAGAGTAATAGAAATTGTATTAGTAGGTATATCCGAGAAATTTGACATTAAAAAAGTGATTCAAATGACTAATTTTAATTGAAAAGCTTTATGGTCTATTTGAAGCGACACACTACGACACTTTTATTGAGTTAGTAGATATGAAAGTAAGATTTATATGTATTCAGAATATTTAATTAATATTTTATGTTACCAAACCACTTAGAATCAAACATTAACTAAAGCAGAAATATAAATATCCAACGTACTTTTAACAAGTCCTTAAGAATAAAAATGCACATTGTTTTTATCAAATCGATTTCCGATCAATTAACTTCACCGTTAATTTTTTTAGCTTTCGTCGTTAATCCTTAAAATTTGTCATTAGTTACACAAGCGGATTAACAAATGGACGGGTAGATAAAGTACTGTTATATCGTAAGAACTTTTATACCTCACGACATAAATGTCGTAATTACAGCGACGTTTAACGGGTCAATTAACGACCTTATTAACGTTGTTGTCATATTATTTTGAAATTGATTTTTATACGGCAAAATGAAAATAAAAATAGAACCAATGGTTAGCCGTGGAAATTCTAAGTTATATGATTTATTTTAAATGTATACAAAATTCCGCTTGAAACAAAGATATAATGTCGAATTGAATTCAAAATATTAATGAATTAATATATCGTTTTTCGTTACTGTTTTACTGTGATAGTTTATACCTTTTAGTAACGTACTACTAATCAAGATTGATACTGTAAAGCTGCCATCAATATAGTACATTACGATACGGGTGATCTAAGTTGCCTATTACTGCACGGCGTGAAGTCAGCGCCCGAGCGAAGCGAAGGTGCTAAACGCCATGCATAATAGGCAACTTAGGTCACTAGTATCGTATTTTATTATATAGTACGCGTGACATAAGCCCGCTCGCACGCGGAAAGTCGTGCGTAAAGTGCGGGCTTAGGTCACAATGTGCTATAAAATAATTTAAGTTAATCGTTGGCATAACAAATAAACAAAAACTGGAGCATAACATGACACTCGTACATATCTGTGTAAATAATCCAAATGCATAATTAATTATCAACCGAAATCGTTGTCGTAAGTAATGAATGTCTTTCCGAGATTTTTCCTTAAAACAGCATTTCGTTATTTCTGGGGAAGATTTAGTGTCTCCTTCGTGGGATTTGCTCTGATTGACAGCTTCCTTTCAACTATTTTATTTGTTTTGCCTCAATGCGAAGCCAGCGTTTATGGTAAAATAAATTAAATGGACATTGTAATCAATCTTTTAATGTCGGATTGATTAAGTCTAGTGATTAAAGTCCAGGTTTATAGTTTCTTCGCAACTCATGCTTGACGATCCGGTGGGGCGGTTACCATACTGGTCTGACACGCAAGGGATCCCAGGTTCGATCCCAGGCCAGACATCTAAATGATGAATGATGAATTCTTCGGAGTCCGGATGTTTGTGTATTTGTCTATGTATTTCCATGGCACCCATAACACAGGAGAAAATCCTACTGTGGGACTATGAGTGTAGGAAGCGTCATGTACCTATCTAGAATTCTTGTGTATGTGATAAGTCATTAACCATATTTAATAGGTTTAATGTTTAGTTTTTTTCGGATATCGAATACTAATGATTTGTAACAGAAATAGGTAAAATGTCGTGTTTACCCGACCACCCTGTTAGTTTCCCATAAACCCTTCTTCGCGTCTCTTTCACCACTTCGCCTAATTTTACGGGTGTTTCCGGTATCGCTCGATTAGATTCCAAGTAACGCTTAAATCATGGAGTTAGGAACGAGGTAGACTCATAATACTAGTATGCGAAGAAAGTATGGTACAATAAAATAGAAGTAGGTATAACACAACTGTGCGATTATACTCGTACACACGTTAAGTGACCATTGTCGTCTATAGGTTAATATTGGTAACACTAAATGGGATTGGAGCTTGCAAGTTGCTACCTTTGCGAATTAGTGCAAACTCGTGTCTTTCTTTTCTATGTAGATAATGCAATTAGAAAATTTTATTAAACTTGTAGCTTTTACTGTTAAGAGTTCATTGTCGTCGACATTCTAAATTACACGAACTGATATAATAAGACTGATGGAAATTGCTGTAAGTACATAGATATATTAATATTATTTTAAGTACATTATAATTTAAATTGTACAATCGCTTCAAATATTGTGACATCAACAAAGAATCATTTATTTAGACATAATGCATAAAATATTATATCACTTATTTGATATCGGAAAATATTTTTTTTGTACGAGGACTTAGGAGTTTATTTAGTAACAATATCTATGGTCCAAACGGATGGATACATCTCTAATAGGATTTCCTCTATTAACTCTCACATAACTCGAAATTGGGAGTAGGTGGGAATTTGGTCCACAACTAAAATAGTTTGTGTTAAGAAAATATTACATACCTAAAAGGTGAAATTATATTTATCTTATACGTAAGTAGCCTTTGTTCGCTGCTTCGCAGTTAGCCATCTGTAATTAACCTCAGATTTCATTACAATCCTACCTGAGGTCTATGGCAGATTACAGATGCGTTGCTACCCCTGATGACTAGCTTGGAATGAATCTATTCGATCTAGTCTCCCTTACCTTACTTTCAGATCAAAACACACCAACGTTGAACACTGCTGTTATAATGCAGAAACAGGTGTGGCGGTGGTGCCGCCGGAGTCGACCACAAGGGTCCTACCATTATGACAGATTACCTTTAATACCTTTAATATCGAAAGCCTTTAGCTTTGTATTCAGTATTTGTTGAACAGATTACAATATAGTGTGGGTATTAGAATTTGAATTTTGAATTCTAACGGATTTGTTAACGGCCCGTGTTCCTATAATCTGTCACATCTCGCCTTTCACTCTATACCATATAGGGAGGTACTGTTGTTGTAATTCCTTGACAAGCTTTATCCCGCGGTTCTACCTGCGTATGTATTTGTATATTCTCAATTTTTACGGGGGAATACTTAAATGTTGGAAATATACAGAAGCATATTTCCACAGCATATTAATATTTGCGTAAAAGTTCTGTCAAAATTGGCTCCATTTCCCAATATTACTATTGGAAACTCGTGTGTAGAGCGAAACAAATTAATTGTCGTTTTCATATCGGTGTCGCGCCAGAATATGAATTGGTAAAAAACTCAATGAAAAAATGTTATTTAGTTAAAAAGGCTGAAAATATAAAAATGTTAAATGTATTTATGTCCTGTTTGTTTCATATTATCCTGTAAGCTTAGAAAATAGAGGATTATTGTATATAAATAGGAATTAACATTATTAGTGTTACCTAATGATTTCAAAATACATATAGTAAGACAATGGTGTTCACATAACATACGAGACCGCGTTGTCATTTAGACCTCAAACTTAGACCCAAAAGTAGTTGTTTATTATTAAGGTCTACCATAATTCACATAAGGTCAAGGAAAGCCTGATAGCATCTTAGGAACCATAACTATAAAGGCATAGTCTAAAGACCTGTAAACTTAAGAATACTTAACGTATATTTATATGTTTAAGACGGAGACCTTTTCATTGTTTATACCAGGTTTGAACTCATTAATAATATTTCTAGAGCACCTACGAGTATGTCAATAATTTATGTGTTTGCTATTGATAGTGACCTGCGTAATCTAGTTTTAAAATTAAATAATTTCATGGAGTTTCCTGCGCTGCCTCTTCTCTATAACAAATAAACCTTCCGAAACGTGGTATTGTTCAAAAAGTGTTCAATATAAATCAACTTTGAATAAATGAGATTTGAATTTGAATATGCCGCTTTGCCGGAATATGAAAGTTTTTATAGTAGTAAAATATATAAAACTATTTTTGAAATATATGTATAAACAATTTCTGAAGGCTATGTACACTGATAATTTATATTTAAAAACATATATTGTGACGTCGGTAAAATATTAAACTTAAATTTTAGATCATATTTAAATGAGCGGCCATATTAAATCAAACCACTGGCAATTTCTACTAAAGAAAAATATTTTTTCGCCTAATCTCATACAAAGTTTTGTCTAGACTGTATATCAGACATTTAAATTAATTCATGAAAATATTTATCTACACAAATCCGTAGCTGAATAATAAGGGACGAAATTTGGATATTGAAAAAAATATTATTTTTGTCTTTATCTAACATTTTTTTCAAAGACATTTTTTTATATAATCTTTAGGTGAACGCCAGGCGGTTTGAAACATTTAAGTCAATTCAACATTTTAGTTTCAATTGTGGTAAATATGTACCAATTTTGTGTTCAGCAGTAACAAAACCTCTTTGATAGACGCGATTTTCACTTTACTTAAAATTTATAAAGCCTAAAATCCTTATCATTATCATTAAACTTCCAAAAGAAAAGTTATGAAATTTCTAAATACGAATGCAATTCACTTGAACATACATTATCGAGCGTAAATAAAACCAGCGGACTGAGACCCACAGACCACTCACATGAATGAGTTAATCTATTAACAGCAAGGGTCACGCCTCATTGGTCATGTGTCAGGATATATGCTACTGAACCTGCACGTGCTAAGTTCGGTTCAAATAGAGGTTAATGGTTAATTCTCGCGCTTACGGCCAAGGTATTAAGGACCAAGTGTCAATTCGTTATTGGATTGAAACGATACACGCTTCGACACGGAAGTGGTTGGGTGCTAGGGTTGGCTGCTTTAGGATTTTAAATTATTTGTATTACGATTAATAAATAAAGTGACCAAAAAATAAAATGTTAAAACTAAGTGATTTTAATGAAAATAATAAAATAGATAAGTAGTTATTTTAATTTAATTATATTTTTCATTTTATTCATTACTTACAAAAAGTATGTACATAATTTCCATATTTTAAATCATTATATAAAAAGTTATACGTATTTTTATTTCACGTTTTATTAATTTTTAGTCATTAAATTATGTAGAACAACAAGTTAAATGTATTTTAAATATTTTCGTATGCATTTCTATTACAATATGAAAGTCCAAAAGTTATCTATATTAAAATCAGGGAAGCGCAAAACAATAATTCTTTCCGCCACTAAATTTTCAAAAAGAAAAGATACAGTCACTAATAAATGCAAAACACAGCCAGAAGAGAGCTTACAAACCAAAATCTCTTGTTTCCCCTCGGAAGAACACTTTAAAAAACACAGATAAGAATAATTTATGAGCGGCGACGCCATTACAACAGTATTAATTCGTTTCAGCCATCTCCACTGCGATGTTATCGTGCTTTCACGCCTGTCTCATACTTTCTCGCTAACACCAATCTATACAAATAAATAAAATTGAAGTGTCTGTTTGTGATTTCAATATAACAACTTTTTACTAAATGCATATGAAAGTATACACGATATCTAAAACAAATAACATTTTTTTGGCTATCCGTCTGTCTGTCTGTTTAGCTGAGGTAATCTTCTGAAAGGCTGGACCAATTTTGACGGGACTGGAAGATACCTGAAGGCGTAACATAGGCTACTTTGATTTTTTTAAATCATTAGCGCGCGTTCCACACGCATTCGGGCACTCGCGTTTAATTATGTATTCTTTTTGTTGGCTTTTTAAATGCGGGTGACACCGTGAGGATCAGCTAGTCATGCTAATATAGAGTTCCCTGTTTTGTGGTAAATATAGTTTTGAAAGCGAATTGTCCTTTTCAATCTGTTCAAAATTAATGTTGGGTCTAATTGTTTGTTTAGTTAATAAACATTTTGAATTATTTTAATTATTATCTCAAGTATTGAAGGATTACATTTTACACAAGAAATTAATTATAATGAAATTATTCTAGATTTTTTAAAATAAAATAACCTGTCTAAATCTATCTTAAACAAGTTTAGTTCTGAAAATATAAATCTAAATTCAACATTATCTACGTTATTATAAAGTTAGAAATTATAAACAATTTATTAACAATATTATATTAATACTTATTGTTAATAAATTCATCGCGATAGTGATTCCGACGTGAATATTTTACGCGTAGGCGATTTTCTTGCGACCATTATTTTTTTTTCGAAAAAAATATTGCTAATCTTAATAATCTTCGAAATGAGATCAAACCCGCCAGCCCTATTCGCGAGTCCCGAGTATGAATGTGGAAGTGGCAGTTTATTTCGTTAGAGCTGATTGACCTGGGACGCGCCGTGAAATTTCACAGGAAGCCCCCCTTAACTCCCATTGTCTAGCTGTCGCTCGTTCAGCTGTCTAGCGTGCACCATTATGACTTATTTATATGAATTGGGGCTACTCTGTTGCTACTTGTCCGACTTCATATTTAATGTGGTTGTGTCCGTCGATCATACAATACGTGAACTTTTTGAAAGCACTTAAATATTAGGTATGATTACTGAGGTCCCTTGTGATTATGAAATTTATATGTACTAAAATTAATGTAACAAGTTTTTTTTTTTAATTTTTGAATTTCGTTTTCGTTACAATTCATATATTGTAAGGGATTTAATCTTAGCCTATTTTATTTACTGTAATATTCTCTTCAAGAAAGTTGGAGAGACTACTAACTATAATATGACATTAAAATATTCAAATCTTTTCTTGGCTTCATCAGTTAAAAACATGAGCTTACATTAAATATTGTTTCTTATTTTTATAACGCATATTAATGTTTCTACATTCACATTCACGAATCAAATGCAATGGTAAGTTTGTAAATACACATTAATATAAATGTACACCTGAAGTTCCCCGGAACAGAACCTTATTAGTTGTCTGCTACTTATACGGCCGGTAGCGAGTAAACTTGAACACTCCTTGCTTGTGGCTCTGAAACCTGCGGTTGATAGCATTAATCAAAATTATATTTTTGCACATTTAACTTAAATACACACTGTATACACTCATAGCACCACACCAGCTTTTCTCCTGTGTCATGAGTGCCAAGAACACAAAAAAATGAAAATACAAAAAACCAGAACAGAAATTATTAGGCAAAAATATGTTTAAATTAAATACATTCCATATGCTTTGGAATATAATTTTATATACTTATATACTTGCAATTTTATTTTAAATTCATCTGTTTACAATATCAGAACTATGATATACTTCGTTCACTTTTTATTGACAACAAATAACCTAGAAACTAGAATAGAAACTCAACTCTCTTACGCTCATTGCTGCAACACTTTTCGTGGCCCCACAATAAACAGGGCTGTCTCGTGGAAAGCCAATATTTGAAGTGTATAGACGACGATTGGGAATAAGTTGTCTCGCACGTGGAGTATCGATCATTGTGAGGTTTTGGATAATGATGGCTACTGAGCATAGAGTGATGCGATGTGGACGAAACAGATTCGAATTAGAGGGTACCTATTTTATACAGAGTATCCTTAGATCGCATCGTTACACTAATTTCAGCTTGTAACAGAAGCACATGATGAGTTTAAAGGGTAGATATTTGTTTTATTTTATTCATTTATTTACGAGATATGGACTACAGCATATGTACTTACAGTAAAATATTATAGTATATTTGTTCAAAATGGTAAACCTGTAGATACTTATAGCAGATCCCCCAGAAATATGTTACATTTTTTTTGTCAGTTATTTCCAATGCTAGTGATACGGGTTCGAATCCCGAGTGTGTCACAAGGATCCAACATCTTCAAATCATGTAGTAGGTACACAGTAAAACAGTTCATATTGATGTTAACACAGTTATTTGTGGAGCTGTATTTGCTTAAACCCTCTATTTAATCAAGTTCCCCATACATTCGATTTACTTTGATACATAATTAATTTTCAAATGGTGTTCGGTTTACCGTGTTCGTTAATATTACATTAGGATTACAGTTAACTCTGAAATCACTCAACCAGCGATTCCACTGCGAACTAATTGCTTTTCTTCTTACTTTATTATTTAGTTTTTTTATATTTATTCGTCTTAGACAGAACTAAAGTAAGAGTCCGGATCTTTTTTTTTATACATTATTAACCTAACAAAAAAGGAGGCGTGCCACCTGATGGTAAGTGGTCACAGTCGCTTATGGACATTTGCAACACGAGAGGAGTCGCCAATGTTTCGCCGGCTTTGTAGGAGAGCTCATTTTGTACCTTTCTTGAACAACCCCATGTCATAACGCACTGGGTATTGGTTTGGTTTGGTATTGGTTGGTGGGTTTGGGCATTCATTATTATAAAAAAATAAATGAGTAAGCAGAGTTGATGGTATATGGTCACAGCCGCCCATGGTAAGTAACTCCATAAAACAAGCGTTCTAATATTCATTCATGTACGTTTCGTCTCATTTACTATGTTGCAGTTCAGATATTCTATAATGATAATTGCAGTTCTTAGATTATAAATTCAACCGTAGCACTCCGTTTATTATCGATATATTTTCGTAACATAGAGAAATATTTAACCTTTTCGTATTTCGAATAGTAACACTAACATATAAGCAATTAAATGTAATTTATACTCAAATGTTACCCCAAAATAGCTACGTTACGAGACATAAGCGACTAGCGTTTTTAAATTTATTTATTTGTTGAATATGCATTTGTTTTTAAATAGAAATATTACTTTCAAGATATTCTCAAGTTCTTTTATTTAAAATTTATAATAATTTATATAATGCCATATTATTTAACATTGTTCTTTTACGTATATTCATGACATCTAAAAGACACTTAAAATTAATAACATGAGCGTAGAAGCTATCATTTATTTGATATTAATTTTAAATCCTCATCTTGTTGATGTTTATAAACCGCCTAACGTGTATAACTTGTACCACAGATCGTGTCCACTGATTAATAGCAAGCCAACAGGCAATTAGGCGCAACACGAAAATAATAAAGGACACTTGTGTTGTTCAACGCTAATTATTTATTAAAGTACATTTCCGAAATTTATTGTACCTTCTGTTTATAGCTTCGACCCTTGGTTAGGGCTTGATAAGTTAATTGGGATAAGGGATTGCTCAGTTATAGCAAATTAATGTGGAAATCTTGATGCTAAAGTGATGAGGTAGGTTATAAGCTACATAATATAAATATTTTTCTGAAAGAGCTACAGCATGCATCTTCAACCGTGCACTTTACTTGTGCACGCAAATTTAAGGTTTTTAGGGTTTTGTGGAACTACAGCAAGTATTTTTTTTTTCAAAAATCTACAATTTCAATGCTTGTGACTAAACAGTTAAATGTAATTAAACACTCCATTGTGATTTTTATAAATGATTAAAATATCTATTCAAAAATGTAATAAATTATTCTAAATAGGTCACTTTTTATTTATTTTACGAGTTTTAATTAATTCGTTCAATAATCATAATCAAGAATTAGGTAATTCGTTTATCTACTGATAAACTAATGAATAATGTTTATTAATTTTTAATAGTAGTGGGTGCCATGGACAACACACAAGACAAGGACACACACCCAGACCAAGAATAGAAATTTAAACTCATCATTCAAATTTCCTCGCTGGGAATCGAACCCAGGACCCCCGGATTAGCGCTGCGGCGTTTTAACCATTGCACCATCCGGGTCGTCTGTTCTGTTCATAACCAAAATTAATTAATTTCACGACTTTTTTACTGTAGGTATGTATAGTTGTATACTACCTAACAACTCCGCTACAAACAAATACCCCCCTCACTAATGCACTTACGAACTGCATACATATTTGATTGCCCCGACTTCCGGTACACCGAAGAACGGCGCAGCCTTACACTACATTAATACTTAATTTGGACAAATAAGCGTTGCGCTTTTAAAGAAAGGAATCTGTATCCTTTCTCTCAATAATTAATTTACCGACTAATGGAAGTAAAGTCTGCGCGTAAAACCAATCTAACAAAAAATACGATAAAATGAAAAAGTGCTACAATAGCTTTCTGCAACTTGTCAAGAGATGGCGCGACTAGTATTCTGAATCACGCTATCGAAGTTTTCTAATTGAACATGCTCGCAAACAGAGACTGCCGGAACAAGATCGCTTTATATATCGTGAATAAATGTTATTGTGTTGTATTTTAAATTACATCTCGAATGTCTTTGAAAAGGGTACGATTGAAATCTTACAGTTGAAATAATATTTATAATAAAAAACCAAGACATATCTATAGAAAAACTACCTATCTACGAGTATGTGAATCCAAAATCTTCGTATTTCAGAAATATCCAATTCCCAAAGGAAAAGCGCGCCGCTTTTTTGAATGAGCATCTTTTTTAATACCCAGCAAATTCGCTCCCGAGGGACCTTAAGGGCCCGATAATGTAGTTACATTAGGGATTTCTCCGGCTTGCGTTCATGGCGAAATTGATAAGAAATTGCCTAACCGTTGTTATTATTTATTGATAGAAGAGAGAGTAAGTTTTTGTTCGTCTTGTACGTATTTTCTTTAGTTTATGATTTTGTATGTACTGTTGAGATTTTGTTTTGTAGGTACATATATTCTCTTCCAATAGATTCAATGTATGTATTTATAGATTGTATTGTACAATTGTGTATTATATTTATTGTTCACTTTAGTTTAGCGAATTGTTTGTTTCCCGAAACAAAATCTTTTTCAGTCCCAAATAAGCAAAATCTACCGCGATGACTATAATTAGGTATACCATTTTTCGAAAAACAAAAAAAAACAATAACAGTAACGGTAAAACAACTGACATGTAAAGAGTAATGTATGTATTTTCGACGCATGTTAAAATTAACTCTACTTCCTTTAATTGCCATTATATAAAATTAGAATATACTATTTAATAAATACCATTAGATACCAGCAGTAATTCATAATATACATAATTTATGAGTTAATGAACTTATAGGACATTTTTATTTAATTAACATATCAGTACTTTAAGCCGATTCATAATTTCGTTAATAAAAACAACAACACGGAATAGCTAAAAAAGTTAATAAGGTAATATCATTTATCTTTACCATTCTAAAGATAATTTTATAAAATTAGAATGTACAAAGCAAAAACATTCCTTTTGTTTATCTCAGAAATAGCGATAGTTTGGCGTCATATCCAGAGTTTATCGCCGTGAACATGAGCATAAGCGGAGGTATCTCTTTACTGGAAGCCATTCTGGCGAAATAGAAGCTTACGACAATGCAACGTTATACATATCTATACAAATAAATAAAATTGAAGTGTCTGTTTGTGATTTCAAATAATTAAAAATCTATATTCATGTTATAATAAATATTACGATTATATTATTTGGACTACTATCAAATATACAATTGTTTTTGGATAACGTTGTATAATAAAGAAAATTATGACAAATCTTTTTAGAATCATGTTGAATAAAAATATCTTATGATAATTAAGGAGTAGAATAATTTGTGGTAATAGTACCATCACTTTGTTATCTTTTTTAGGTTTAAAGATTCATATTAATTAATTTTAAATTAATAAGCCCAAGAAACAATCTGTGGTGTCTATATGGAATATACTAGTCTAGTACTCATATTAGTCTATAATTATATATACCAAAATATAGCAAGCAAACCTGCGTCACGAACATAGTCAAACTACACAAGTGTTTTAAGAGTAGTTACGCTGCACCCAATAGCCGTA
>DWPV01005246.1:0-12648 GCA_018251915.1 Urbanus proteus proteus
AGCCAGTTACTTTTTAAAACGAGGTTTTACATCAAAATATTATTAAATTATTAATTAAATTGGAAAATCATGACACTTTCATAGTGTTTAGATTAATGCACTCACCATTTCTTGTTATATTTCAATCTATAAAAATTATCTTATTAAACGATTTATGTTTTAATGTTGCATTAAACTGTACCCTAACTGGAGTTAAATTTAAAATTACAAATTATAATGAAGATTAACATATACTAAAATATAAAATTACTTTGTTTTAACAAATAATGTGGCATTTATCGAACCTAATTAACTAATGTAAAGCGTTAATCTTTCAACAACATAAGACTTATTTTATTCCACACTGCATATTTTAGCATATTTATTTTAATATAACAACAAAATGATTTCAGCAAAACAATACAATAAATATTTTAAAGTAACACTCGGGTGAGATATGCGCAAACAAGCGAACAATAGATTAGCCGCCCAATTTTTTAGGTCCGCTATCGCGCCGGAAGCAAGTAATTACTTCCAGCTAAAGCGGCGTGCAGACGGCCGATAAAACAAAATTGTCACCGTAAAAAGGGACACGTATGTAAAAATTAAACGCCGTGAACGCTTATCTGCATGATAGACGCACGATCGCGATCACGTCGGTCTGCACCTGCCTTTATGCGTGCCTGTAATTATTATTACGGCGGAATATCCGTAAGTGTGTTACACGCCTAATGATATGGTTTGTTGATCGAATGCGTGAAGACTAATGAAGAGGTACGCACGCTAAAAAGAAATGGTGACCTCTTATATATTTAAATCGGAAAAATGGTGAAAATATATTCGTCATTTTATCAAAATATTTTCTTTAACCTATTGTCATAACCCCACACTGAGTCTCATACAATTAGCGTACAAAACCCGTAAAAAGTGATTTCTCAAATGACTTGAGATAGATATTTTAAACACCTTCCGGGGATCGAACCCAGATTCCTTTACAAATTTTACTCGTGATCGTCTGTATTAAAATCCACAACATTTATAACATAGAGCTTATACTAGTCTTAGTAACTTCATAAAATATGTTAAGTATTTTTTTCACTAAATAGCATAAATGGCTTATTAGTTACATTAAGCGCTGTCAATTTAGTATGTTTGCTATGACTAAACTCAATAATTCAATGCTCTACCCTATACTTAATGCTCATTCACGTAATTACATCTTCACTGTCCGCGACCAGTTGCGGTCACCTTGTCAATAGCGATTAATGTAATGTTACGTACTTGGAATATTACATTACTCTATCTTGAGTGTAACTTACCATAACATGACATCTTTTAACATAGAAGCTTTTAAAAGTTAAATATTATGTTATTTTATAAAAATAATAAAGCAAACATGCATCCATCTGATGGTAAATGATCACTGACGTTCAAGAACATCTGTAATCTCAGATAAGATCACAGTCCTACCTGAGGTCCGCCACAGATGCGTCTCTAAGCTGGATCACCTCGAATAGGTATGCCTCCCTTATCACCTATCATACCAGGACTTAGAAGACGAAGAAGCACTAAAACAATCACCACATATATGGCAGCAAGCAAACAGAAGTACATATAAAAAACTTCACTCCTTAATGATATTATATTTTATGGCTACAGATCATATGTCCCGGTATCGCGATAGGAGTTACACTCATTTACACAGAACCCAGATGACAGTACATCAGTCTTGCAGGGTTGCTGCAGGTTGAAATGCAGATAGAGATCATTGCAGTACATTACTTTGCTGAAATAGGACCTACTAAGCTGAGCTTCATTTGATGTCTAAAATTGTTTATATGCAATTGCAGTTAAGGATGTTTACCTACCTACCTAGTTCCTAGTAAATTATAATCTATAGGTATAATAAATATTTTTTTAAATAAATACGACGTATATATAAACATTGTATATAAAACTCTTTTTAAATAACAGTTACGCCGACAATAACATGTATTGGTGATCGATTCATATTTCTTCTTCTATGCGATATACATATTTCATTATATTGTTTTTGTGTCATATTTTCACATAAGTATAAGATACAAATATTTCTCACTCCATCTTCGAGAAACCAGTTACAATAATATCTATACCTAAGTAAGTACATATAATAATACTGATAGCAATGGATAAAGATAATTGCTTTAATGGAAATAAAATTATTATTTATTACTTTTGACAGCTTGGCCGTAGGAGTACCTACATAAGTCAAAAATATGACTTCCTTTCAACTTGTGAGAAAAAATGAATTTGAATGAAATTATTGCAAAACTCGTACCTACGTAGCTAACTTGCACAGATATTGTAGTACTTATACATTCAAAGGAAATATTCCGAGGAAGCATTAGCCTAGCGAATGACCTCGGAGGAAAGCGCCGGCCATGAATCAAGGCGTATCTGCACCGGTAGCGCGCGCAAATACAACTGCTACTGTCTTTACACCTCACGATCTTTTATTATTTACTCGTACAAGTATAAAGATTTTAACTCTGGAACTACACAAATAAACGAATATAATAAAAATCTACTGTTTTATATGTTTCTTGCCTCCACAAAATTTGAGTAGTTATTTTGAATCGTGAGGCATATTCTAGGCAAGTTCCTAATATTGTACCTACCTAATAAAGTATTAAACTTATTCACTTTATATTAAAAACCTGTAACTGTAAATATTAAAGACCTGTAACTTTTTATAGACTTTTTAGATAGATATTCGTCAGTCTATTCATTAAATTGTATATCAAAAATCATTAATCATTTATCTCTTATGGATTTCTATAACATTTAAAAAACTAGAAAGTTTTGTAAGACTACAGACTTACCAAGAAATCTACATACTTACAATAACAATCGTCGTTCGAACTGGCCTGTCGTCTTGAAGACCTCAATCGTCGAGCTCGTCGTGTCGCAGCCGTCGAGTCGTACCCACTAAGGGGTATCCGTCGCTAAATACTTCACTTAGTAATTATTAATTGGCCACATAATAGCGTGGGCTAATTTATTTTCGCATGTACCGCACACATTTCGTGTGCACTGCGACCCATTTCCACCTGAAGGCTTTCTTTGTTAACTAATGTTTGGCAAAACGACAAAGTTGTGTTCATGTGGGTGGAGTCTTGCAAATGTTTGATCAAATGTGTGTGATGTGGTAATATTTTAGTAAGTGTAAAAACTTCTGTAAGTATTTTTGTAATGTAATTGTGTGAGACCTTTTACTATTTAAAAACGTTAGAGTAGTTTCATATCCATTAGACACAAAATTATTTTCAGCATAAACCATACACTAGCAAATAAATTTAGTTGTTTTTATAAGTTGCCGCATTATTTTAACTCGGCTACGTTCAATGTGAATAAAAACATTTATACATACACTTATTTTTGTATGTATGTCATCGCGTTATTTTAATTGACCTTGTTTGTATACATTTCTACATACTTAGAAAGTATTTGTTTTGATTTCCTGTCTCCAAGCCTTTTATAGAACAACCAAGGGCGAGTTTAGTTGCACATTATAACTTGGTGTGTTTTAGTACGAAAGTTATGTTGAATCGTAGCGCTATAATCGGAAAGATGTTACGTTAACCATATGGGATACAATTTCGATAATTTCAATTATACCTAATAATAATTTTGGTTTCTTTTAAGGACGGATGTACCCACGAGTAGGTAGGTTTGATTGTCAAAAAAAATAAAAAATGATCGGCGGTGACTCGTGGGTGACGAGGGAACCGGTCGGAGTCCTTCCGCGTCCGCAGTCGCCACCGACCTCCGTCAGTTGCAACTTTATTTTTATAGTTATACCTAACGATAAGGCAGACGGGCTACCTGATGGAAAGTTGTCACCGCCGCCTATGGACTATTGTAATAGTCGCCAATGCCGCCGGATTTGACGGAGAGCATTTATTCCATCTTTCTGGAAGAACACCGAGTCAACTCCGGGAATACCTCGGGAGGAAGTTCATTCTACATCTTCGACGTCCGTGGCAAGAAAGAACACGCAAACCGAACTGTGGAGGACCGAGTCCAGTTAATGTGGATGGAACTTCATCTTCGGCGAATAATGCAATGGAGGAAGAGTGTAAGCATTAGGTCAAATAGTTTCTCGGAACACTCACCATTGTCATTGGTAGAAGACGTAACTAAGCACAAACACACACACGTCTTAAAAAACATTGGTAGTATTGAAAAATTCCTATTAACAAGATAAGTGTGTAAGCTAACTCTAATGCGTATGGTCCCACGGCTGTGTACGTCATAAGTGATTTACAAACTTAAGTAGCGTGAAGTGCAGTCGACACTTTAAATAGTTGACCAATTGACCATACTTGGGGAGGTTTAAGCCATCGTGCCCGATTATTATTTTTGGAGATAACTCATTAACGTTGTAAGAGTATTGAGTTATACTTCTGACCCTTGCTATGCTTGTACTGATTGAAAATATTAGAAGTTTTTTGGCCAGTAACCTGTACCTTACTTTACCAAGCGGATACCATCAACCTACTTCAAAATAAGTAGGTTGGCGGATTTGTGGAAACTCAATTCAAAAAAGTTTTACTCCAATAAATAATTTGATTAGTATTTATAAGAGAACAAAAACTATACCTAATTTTTGATCTGAGAGTAACTAACCTAACTTCAAGCTATGCATGGTGTCAGTCAATCAGTGTTACAATTTTAGTGATTCAATAAGTTTATTTTTTTTAAATATCGTGGCAAGCCATCAAGTCACCGTGATGGTAAATAGACAGTTCCACTCATGGATATCGGTAAGGAACCTCAGATAACATCAGTATTATCTGCAATTAGAGGACTAAAGTACGCTTCGGATAAGTAAACCTTGAATACCGTATTTAACTTTAAACACTAAACATTAGGAATTTAGTTTGTTAGATATTATTAAACTTTATATACGAAGACGTAGTTTCGTTTAAGTTTACCATAAAGTAAGTTACAAAAACAAAACCAGTCTGCCGACAGCCAGCCCACATACAGACCGTCACCACCGACACTTAATTATCCGAATCACGCTAAGTAACTAATTAATTATGTAACCATCCATTACAATTATATGATCCTTGGTGACGGCGCTCGCCATAAAAAATATACCTATCGCGGAAATTGAGATCAATCAGATCTGTCGACGGATGTTTTGTTTCCTATTGTAATATACTTTATCAATACTCGGTTTAGTTTAAATATTAATGTTTTTTGTAGTCAACATTGTTGTTTTTTATTTGCACACATATTTTGTAATGTAGGTACTAAGACAGTTTTAGAAATATTGAAATGTTAGGTACTTAAGTATTCATTGTTTTGAAAATGCGGAATTCAAAATTAACCTTGCAGATAACATGCATACGTGCATATTGATTGATTAAACCTGGTATTGCTGACTACATTTTCAAATTAATACTTGTTTATAAATCGAATAATCAAATGCAATAATATTGTTAGTTTAATCATTTATGTGGAAGATTACTACAGTATTAGACAATTTAGTCCTTGTCAATAGAGATTATGTTAAATTTCAGACACCTAAATTATTAAGCCAATAATCAGAAAGTAACTCTTTTAAATCCATAAAAATTGAGTCCCTGAAGATAAATTGATAGTTAAATAAACTGTCTGTTAGTCGTCAAGCAGAACTAACAAACTTATCAAACCGACAGACAGACGTGTCGTTTCGTTCTACTTTCACTAATTTCGATATATCCATCGACTTTTATTTGGTAGCAAAAAGTTGACAAGATCCGTACGACATTGTCACCTGCCTGTTGAAATATTGAAGTAATAATTGTTTTTTAACTCGAATTGGCTAACAAGCAACTGATGGTAAGCTGATAAGACTGTAGACATGTCTGAACACTATAAAATGAACGCAAGTTTAACGCATTTTTATTTGCTTTTAAATCAATTTATCATCCACTAGACGAAAGTTTGACAAAAGTAATCCTCTACTTGCGACAAGATGCAGGTACTCAGAATTAAAGAAATAAAATTGAACCACAATCATTACAGATTAACTTCACTACCACTGTATAACAATAAAATGTTAAGATAAGACACATAAATAAAGTCACGAAAAAAACTCCACATTACAAATTGATAAAAATCGTAATAAGGCCCACCGCATATCATAAAACATCGAAAGTAAATTCAGTAGCTGACAATAGTGATTGGATTCGATGATCCAATTATTATATTGTGTGGAGTCCCGTTAACGTAAGAACCAATGGACCGAGGCGCCGCAGACGGTCGCCGACCACCGCCCGTATGCTTATGGCACATTAAAACATGTTTATAAAAATCATTACTTTTTTACATCTTAATTTTAATATTTATATGAATGATGGTTTTGGTACAATGTATAGTTGTATTATCAGAACCATAGAATAACAGAAACTTTAAAATAAGGGTATCTAAACTCAGAAATATCGAAATTTATTTTTAAATGTTTGTCTAAATTAGAATTGAACTTGGAATCATTTTTACGAAAAAAACCGCGGCTACAACAAATGGATTGCCAATAACCATTATTTATTATTTTACGTAATATAATAGTTTACCTTGTATTATCGCAAATATTTAGACTGAGCAAAGATACCTAAATTTAGCACGTTTGTCTAGCCAGGGATCGAACCCGGAACCCTCAGCATTTTAGGCGACCAAGGTGACCATGTCATGCGGGACGTCAACGTACAAAAAATGTATAACAATAACATCCGATTCTTCTTAAAAATCAATTTCTAACAAACGAAGCCATCAGACAGTCTTGTCTGTCGTCCGCGACAGTGTGCGGTGGGCCTGCGCAACTCGTTTGCATCCACTAACAATATCATTATGTAAATCACGACTCAATCAATCGACATCGAGAGTGAATCGAGATCGACGGCTGATCGGTTAATTACCCTATATTCAAATTGTATTCGTAATACATTTTGTGAATCGATATTTTTTTTGGTAATATACTGGTTTCTTATAGATGACATAGTTTACGGAAAATTATTGATCTTATTAAGATTCGTCTATTACGGGTGAAGATTTTAAACAACTAAATAATCTACTTACGACAAAATATCAAATTTATTCGACAGTAACTTTATGTTTTCGTATTGAAGTAATTTTGATATAATATTATTTATTTTAATTCAGAATAGTAGTAGTGGAATATTATGGTGACATTTCCGATCTAGTTTCGAGTCCAGGCATCTCTGGATTTTGGAAAAACGTCAACCTTTTGTAAATCCTCATTTTCACAATCTTATTTTATTTATTTATTTTTGCACACAAAGGTACAACAACTTATAATTAATAATTAATGCAAAGATCCTACTTTCTTCCAGCGGTTCTTGAGTGATAAACACCATGATATCACATAACCCTTTCCAATCAGAAGAGATCAGCAACTGGATAATACTCTTGATGATGATAATTTGGACGTCTTTGGCGACCATCGTACCGTTCTGGCTAATACGCTTCAGAACTGAATGTTATTACCATAAAAACGATGGTATCAAGCGGGCATTTAATTTTAATAGCTCGTGGGAGGATCGGTAGCGGAATGCTAATCCAGCGTTACGGATAGGTTCCGACAGATCGCTGTAATTGCCGATGTCGATGCTGACGTCCAGACAATTAACGATTTTCACTCTTCTTGTTTTTGTTCGTGTTTTGTAGTCAAGAAACTTCTAGAAATTGCTTTTTTTACTGTAACAATGAATGTTTCTGTTTTTTTTTTGTTTGACACAACACAAACATTAGATCGTATTGATTTTTAAGGTCCTAAATATTACATTTTAACTATCTTGTAAGCCATTGTATATTAATGGTTTCACCGTTTAATAACTGATGAATTAGATATATCAAAGAACAGCTTGGTATTGAACATAAGGATTGGGTTTATAATCATCAATTGTAATTCGTTTTCGGAAAGTAATTAATAAACAAGGTATCCTAAAAGTGAAGTGATAGGTAGACCTTTCATTTTATAAATAACTTTACGTTTTAAAAATGTTTTTGCGTTGTTTTATACACATACATAGGTATTTGCGTATGCAACTATATACACAACGGTCGCAGAAAACAATAGTTAATATAGAAACGTTTGATATCCCTTGATCCCGGCGTCCAGCTAGGCCACGCGCTAAGTGGCTAGACCAAGACGTCGCATTGTCCGTCTAGACGGCTACCGCAGGAAGCGCCAAGTGCCTCGATCGCCTATCAATCATAATCCCGATGCGCTCCCTGTTCCAACAAATGTATTCATAAACCGCAGACGACCAATCTATCGCTATTAGTGTGGGAACTAAGCTTGGAAGTCGCCTTAACAATCTTTTGTCTAAGACTATTGAATTTTAATCAAGAAATTAGAAATTTAACCAGAAATCAATATGGGTCTTAAGTTGCAAAGAACATTGTGCAGGTTAAAGCGTATTTTATTAGTTTCAATCTAATAAACAGTGTCACTTGACTCAAAGTGAATATTGTAATTGTATTTTCGAGTCATAGAAATTGACTAAGTTGCCACCTACTTCGGAAGACAATTATCATACGTACCTACTATACGATGACTTTTGCTACTACTAATAGTTACAAGGAACTTCTACTAAGTATGTACAAATAGGTACATACTAGGTACATATACCTACTTTAATAGGTAATATTACTTATAGAAACAATACCATTGTATCAAGTAGTTTCTTATTACTAATCTACACAGTTTCTAAAACTATTACTGAGACTTTAAAGTTTATTTGCATATGTATCGATTAATCATAAAATTAATTGCAATTATCCCGTATGATGATTTCTAGGAACAGCTTAAAGATGTAGGATGTAGTTTCCCATATATATAATGGTTACCTACATGCAAATTTAATTTTACTAAGAAATATACTCGTCACTTGAATTAAGCATAACTATAGTACAAGCGAGTAGTAGTTATAAACAATATTATTACAAATTTAAGTTATTTTTCATTTTCATAAATATGAATACCAGGAATACAAATATACGAAATTTTGAATTAAATCCAACAATAGCTCTACAAAGTATGCCTCTATCTAAATCATATGTATTTTATTTCATATTTCATTAACGCAAATAATTATAGTAAGACCAAGTATCTACTTCATTTGTTTTTTTTTTATGTAAAATAGTAATTTACTCAATATAAATCTGTTTTTTCGTATTTCTACCTGTAAGGCAGACGGGCTACGATTGAAAGTAGTCACTGCCGCCTATGGACATTTGCAACGCCAGAAGAGTCGCCAATGCATCGCTGGCTTCGAAGAAGAGCTATTTTTTCAACCTATTTTGAAGAACATTAGGTTCTTCACGAAAGTCTACCCATAGAGAATATAGAGGCATAGAGGACATAGAGAATAAAACTGAGGCAAAAACCTATGTATTTTACGTCTTTGTCTGAAAAATGGCCTCAATTCGAGTACTTTACCCATATTGAGTAATAAGAAACAACAAAACACAATAGCATCATAATTAAAGGAAAAGTGTCATTGATCTCAAATGCTCCAATGTTCGACGCAACGCACCCACACAAGCGCGTTCCGACGCCATCATTACTCACACAGGCATGCCAAGTCGCTGAAATAATCTACAGCGTTCCTTATAACGCAAGTATGTACAGCGAAACGATCGCGATAGGTCATTTCAGCGGGGGAGGAGACTTCAGTGGCAACGCGCGCCATCTAGCGCTGACTCAGCCACAACTGATTGGTGGACGTAAACCATGGAAAACTATTAACAGTATCGACTCACATTTTGGGATTATTCCCTAAAGAGTATTTGTCTGTTTTAATACGGTTTAAGGTTTGCTAAGCTGAACTACAAACATTATTTTCAAAAAGTCCCGATTGCTTGAAACCTCTCTTTTCAATTTTAAAGCACTATATTTAAAAACTTTATAGCTTACGTCACTACAACAATTGAGACGAATCCAACGACACCCTATATGTTAAAATCTGTCAAGCCGTTTAACCATACATACCTACATAAATGTATAAAACACTCGAAAAACATTACCCTCGTGACGCATTCGGGTAAAAATATGAAGAAGTTAGGTATTTAGTCAATATTTACCTACTACTTAGTTAATATGCGTTTCTCTACTTATGTAGGCAATCGTAAATCATGATAATTCGTTATAATAGATTATGTAGTTATTTTATTCTTGAATTAGCATATATTATCTCATTAAATTTTATATGTGGTCATCTTCCATAGGCTATTTATTGCCAAGTGTAGATTTTAGTTACATACCTATTGCGTTAACTGCTGGATACCTGTAGTATTACACTAAAATAGTGATTTAAATAAACCTTCATGAAAATCGTCATAAAATTAAATAATACCTTTTGTAAGTGAAGTGATTTAAATTGAATCAGAAATAGTTTCTCGATTACTTATAAAACCTTTTGTAGTAAGGTATGCGTAACCTTGAAAAATTACATTAACATTTAATTAGGGAAATATTTTCTTTGTTTTCCAAACATACGACGTGACTTCACCGTGAAAACGCAAATTAACTGCAATTAAATATGGTACAATGACTGGCGTTTGTACTACTTATAAGATTTAGGTTTTATTGAAGGAAATACTGTGCCGTGGAGGTTTAGTAGCGCAATTCATAACTTCTAGACTGGGAATATTAGGTTCCATGCAGTAGTTAAATTAAAAACTAATACTATGTGGATTTTTTGTTTATATTTGTGTGTATCTTATATACAACCTGAATGGCGGAGCGATTACCATACACTTCTGACACGCAATGTGTTCTGGGTTCGATCCCGGTCAGACTGATATCTGGATGCTAAATTTAGATTTCTGCTCTGGGTCGGGATATTTATGTATTCTTTTTTGTGTCCATGGCAACCACGACATACAAAAATCCTAGTATGGGATGGGTATACGAGTGTAGAAATTATTACTATGAACTGTACATACCTGGCACCATTGACATACCATTAGAAAAAACGTTTACTAGTATATCAATGATTACATATCAACATATACTAGTATATCAATGTTTAGATATCAACGAATACTAGTATATATGTATATCAATGCCCATACTTGGTATTATAAAGGACATTCTAACGTGGAGGTGTATCTGTATATGTATGTTATTCTTCATATGATTAATTCGGAAACAATGTTGTACAAAGAGATACAAGGTACGTACATACATATATATCGTAAGCGTACTGACACTAATGGGTACCGATACCAACTGAGTCACCGATGTTCCGGTTTCCACTTCCAACAGGTGCATATGCTTTTATTACTGTTATTATACCTCGTGGTACCTTGCTTTTAAATAAACAATAGTAAATCTTTGCTTTAATAATATTAAGGACTCTAATTACTGGTTGAGGAAAACACTGAGGAAACCCGTATATCACTGAAAACTTTACTCATATGTTATTTACTCGCAGATAAAGAATATTGAATATGTATTGACAATAAGTGCGCGTCCTATTGATTAACTGTCTACTAGTGAGAAAAGACTAAAGGAACTATATAATGTTGAATTATCCGTAAGAACATTTTTTCACTGAAATCTGATATAATATATGTACAATAGGACACAAACACAAATACGTAAAGAGACCGAATGACCCAGAAACGAAACAAACATTCTTAATTCAGAGTGATTGAACCCGGAAAACTCAACGTGATAGATCGATAGTCACCCACTACGCCGTGCGCGCTTTCAAAAGTTATGTTTAAACACTGTTATTTAGTCAGCTATATGATTGTATGTTGTATGGTATTTATGTCATCGATAAGTAGATATATAATTGTAATCAGTAATGAGTAAAAGTGTCGGATGATCCCACGCGGGTCAAGGCGCGCTATTCTTAGCTAAATACTCGTATGTAGGTACATGGAACAACGCCTCGCTGTCGCCAGCCACATGTACCTGGGCTTGTACGTTGACCACGTTGTCACTATAATTATATTTAGCTATTAATTTAACTGTTTTTATTTATGCTAGAAAGAAGCTAAAAGAGCTGCTCATGTATTATTATATTGATCTTATGTTTAAATTTATTTAACCTTTAGATATTTTTGATTACCTATAGGTATTGTTAATTTTAAGATCGGAAAGTGATAACAGTACAAAGATTTATTATGTATTTCATTAGAAGAAAAAAAATGAATAAAATAAAAACATGTTTTTAATTAAAAATTAACAAAATAAAAATTAAAAAGTTATTTTGTTGTGACTTTTCTGATTTATGAACTAACCAATTCCTTTTAATGTATAGTTGGTGGCAAGGTTGATATTAAATAGAATGAGAAATGTGCGAAAATCACGCGAAAACCGTTTAAAGGCTGGATTAGTGGAAACTAATCGTGCATGAGTTGTTTATACATTAGTAATTGTTCCTCCGCTGTACCTGTCACACTATGGATTAGTTAACAAAAGGCGAAGGACAACTTCTTCGCTAAAGGGTTTACAAAGTTGTAATTTAAGCCAATTTAAATTGTTGAATCACATATGTATTACATTTGCCTAGTAATAAATTGAACTCCTAAAAAATATCTCATTGACAGTATTTTATTGAAAATACTATGTACATTTGGAAATGTGATCCTAATCCT
>DWPV01005247.1:0-12648 GCA_018251915.1 Urbanus proteus proteus
AGACCAGGTAGAACAAGTAGACCAGAAAGACCAGGTAGACCAGGTAGACCAGAAAGATCAGGTAGACCAGGAAGACCAGGAAGACCAGGTAGTCCAGGTAGACCAGGTAGACCGTGAAGACCAGGTAGACCAGGAATACCAGGTAGACCCGGAAGACCAGGTAGACCAGGTAGACCAGGAAGACCAGGAAGATCAGAAAATCCTATAGACCAGGTAGACCAGGAAGACCAAGTATACCAGGTAGAGCAAGAATACCAGGAACATCAGGTAGAACAGGTAGACCAGGAATACCGGGTAGATCAGGAAGACCAAGTATATCAAATAGACCAAGAAGACCAGGTAGACCAGGAAGACTAGGAAGACCAGGACGACCAAGTAGATCAAGTAGACCAGGAAGACCAGGTAGTCCAGGAAGACTAGGAAGTCCAAGTAGACCAGGTAGACCAGGTAAACCCAGAAGATATAGGTCTACTTCATCTACTGGGCTTGATTTAAGATATTTTTTACAGTTATTATTCATATATAATCGTCACTAACTCGTACACTGCACGGTCTTTCTCGTATGGCTAATCTCACACTCATCTGTGTGCGCAATATTCGAAAAAATGGACTCTAAGATTTAGCTTCACGTATTTATATAGGTTATTTTTTTACTTTTTAAACGCAGGTGAAACCGCGGGGTCGACTAGTTTTAAATAAAATAGCTTCTTTAACTACCTATAAAATATTTTCATGTGTGTGTGTCAGGGTTCCTTCACGTGTGTCCCATGCGGCGGACACTACTACGTGAACACGTCGCGGCCGTGCACGGACGTTAACCGCGCGGACTCGCTGCGGCAGCGCTGCGAGCCGGCGCGCTGCCGCCGCCACCACGCCGTGTGCGGCCGCGGGGGCGCCTGCGAGTGCGCGGTGAGTGGAACAGCTGGGACATCGCTAATGCAGGAATGGTCTGATTACGGGTATTACCACGTCGTCAATATGTCGCTGGAACTGGAAGCCAGTCATATATGATGACCGAAAGACGTACAGACGACGTAGGTACCTACATGTTGCTCAGACATTTTGAATGGTTGTTATTTTGAAATATGTTACCGACTTCAGGACCCTTGTGATATATGAAATCGGTTACAGATGTTTAATTACCACCAAATACACATCTAGTTAACAGTTCATCTATCAGAACCATTAGCTTTTAAAAGCTGATATCTCCATGTAGCCATTGGTAACACTATGTTAACACCATTAAAACGAATCCCGACTACGTATAAAATACGGGTAAATGATGGTGTACGTATCATGACGTATATTTCCTAATAGCTAATAGTTTACTAAAATACGTAATATTTTTTGTTACTGTGTTGTATTTATTGTGAGTAATTTAAACAATGATTTCAAAAAATATAATAAGTCAATGAATTTAGATCTTAAATTTTTGTACAATCTAAAAACTTAAAATTGAGAGATTACACTTTTTAGACTGGATGGGCGGGTAACGGTACAATGTGCGGACCGGACCAAGATCTGGATGGGTACCCGGACACCGCGCTGGAGTGTTCCGAGCCGCACTGCAAGGCCGACAACTGCCCCGCCGTCTCCAACTCCGGTCAAGAGGACGCTGATGGTGATGGAGTGGGAGACTCTTGCGACCCTGATGCTGATGGTGATGGCATCGCTAATATTCCAGTAAGTGACTTATGAGGAGAGTAGAGTCTCAGATAAATAAAAATAGCTAGATTACTCACCGCCTTGTATTTGAGTGAAGCCAAAAAACTACGCTACTTTCTTGTATTGATACGCACACAAAACTAGTGTAGTTTCTTGTCAGTTTAGTTCAATATGAATCAACTTTGAATAAATAAAGATTTGAATTTGAAAAATTTGCATTGAATGTATTCCTGGTAACATTTCAGACGACCGCCTTATCCCTCATGTTAATGATCAGCTTTATAGAATTGTTCCATGTGGAGCAATTACATATGTATATGGCAGTGACCATTATCAATCAGTTGAACTGCATGATCGCTACGTTAGTCTAATATAAGTTTGCTATGTCAATGTTGTTGAGTAGATTTAAAACAACTTGTTCTGGTTGCCATGACTGACAATGAATGTAGGATTTACGATGTTAAAATTTTTCGACGTAATTATTTTTAGGTGCTTAAACGAAATTTTAAGGTAATTAAATTAGTTAATTTACATGAGAATCCATATATCAACACCATTAACCTAACCCTCAGGACAACTGCCCGCTCACTCCGAACTCAGACCAGCAAGACCGGGATGAAGACAGGAGCGACAAGCGCGGGGACGCCTGCGACAACTGTCCCCGGAGGTACAACCCTGGCCAAGAGGACACTGACCGAGACGGGATGGGAGATGTCTGCGACCCGGATATGGACAATGATGGTAATACTCATTAACCGACTTCAAAAAAGGAGGAGGTTCTTAATTCGACTGTATTTTGTTATGGTGTATTTTGCTGATACATGATCAAAAGCAAGGATAATATGCCTTTCTAATTGGCTGTTGATTTATAGAATAGAAGTAATTAGAATTTCTAATTAAATTCCTAATTTAATCCAACGACGGATTATCTTGTTTATAATATTTTATATGTCGAGAGAAAACCCGTGGGTTGTTGATGAGTAACATATTTTCTTGCTAATACTTACAATTGAGATAATAAGATATTTGTATAATTTTTGCAATGATCTCTCTCTAACATAGAACATGCACACGCTAGCAATATATGAACTCTAATTGTAATTTTATAATGGGTAATTATGCTACAATGTAAGTGTATACTATAAAAAAAGAAAAATATTTTGATGGGAGCATTCTCGCGGAATTTGAGAATGGCTGTCGTAAACCATGACTATCTAAAACCTAATATTTCCATAGGCATCCCCAACGAGCACGACAACTGCCCCCGCGCATTCAACCCAGAGCAAGAAGACAGAGACGGCGACGGCGTGGGCGACGCGTGCGACAACTGCCTGCGCGTGCGCAACCCCGGCCAGGACGACGCCGACCGGGACAACGTGGGGGACGCCTGCGACAGCGACGTGGATAGGGACCAGTGAGTGGTTATGAGAGTCCAGACTTTTGGGATCCATTGCTGAATATTTTGCCGCAAACCTTCCATCCAGTCTTTTGAGACCTATTGCTGAATTTTGCGGTTACCCTTTTTATGTCCCACTATCACGGGTCTTCTACCACAACTGAGAGGCTTGGAGCGTACACCACGCTGCTCCAAGGCGTGTTGGTGGACGGGATACGAATTGCCAACCCGTGTCGAATGTTTTCAAACTATCCAGCTACTATCCAGTGATAACAACCGGGACCGACAGCTTAACGCGTCCTCCGAAGCACGGAAACACGCACAAAATTTTTGCTACTAGCGGTCACCCATCCATCTACCGGCCGCGCCCGACGTTACTTAATTTTGTAGAACGGTTAAGATCTACGCACTACGCAGGGCTATGTGCGCTTGCAGAACATAGGTCTCTTAATGAGGGTTTTTGTCAATGATCATCCCGCTTGACATGTGTATTGGTGACGACAATGGGCGTATATGCTATACTCATCAACATTTCTTGGAGTGACCCTTAGGAGGAAGTGGTGATTCAAGACGGACATTGCACGGCACCATATACGGGAATAGGACCATGAAAATATTGGATTTAAATAATGGATGAATTGCTGAATTATTAAACCTAAAAACTGAAACATTACAGTCTATTTCCCAATTTGACGATTCATTCTAGAATTTTCTATCACAAAAAGAATTAAGTTACCAATTCCACTTCCCCAGGGACGGTATCCAGGACGGTCTGGACAACTGCCCGAACCTGGCCAACAGCGACCAGCAGGACGTGGACAATGACGGCAAGGGGGACGCCTGCGACGGCGACATCGACGGAGACGGGGTACCCAACTTGGAGGACAACTGTCCGCTGGTACCTAACCCGGATCAGTCCGATGTTAATGGTAAGTTTACGTAATTTCTCTTTTTTCTATATGATGAAAGTAGCGAAGCATGCTGCCATCTGATGGTAAGTAGCTACTGCCCATGGACATTAATAATGAATGCCAGATAACATGACAATCCTACCTGAGGTCGGTCACAAATGCCCTGCTACCCCAGAGATAACCTCGATACATCTAGAGTGGTAAGTTGGAGCGTCTTGAAGAAGTATGTCTCCCTAACCATATCCTTCAAACCAAAACAGCAGAATACTGTTGTTATAAGGCAGAAATAGGTGTGGCGGTGGTGCCACCAGAGTTGAAGTACAAAGGGTTCTATCACCTTTAAAATTAAAAAAAATCTGATACAAAATAAGAGAAGGAAGGAAGGAAAAATAAAGGAACTTGTTTTAAATGTTAGTTAATCACTTCATCTAAATTAATTTCGTAATTTCTAGGTGATGATGTTGGTGATGTTTGTGATAACGACAATGACGGAGACAAAGTCATCAATGAATTGGACAACTGCCCGAATAACTCGAAAATATTTAGGACCGATTTCAGGTACAATTAAATAATTGCTTCCATTGATCAAGAACAAAAATATTCAGGTTATGCTATTGTACATAGTATTTTTGATATTCAATATTGTAATTTACTACACTGAAAGATTGATTTGTTTTCGAATACACATGAAAATATTGATATTTTCTAACATTAATTGTAATAGTAGTCTAACAATTAAATCTTTAGATGTGAAATCAAAATAAACCAAAATTTTGTTGATAACTAAATGATTAAACCAAATTTATTTAATGAATATTCACTTAATTACTTATTTTAACATCCAGAAACTACATGACAGTCCGTTTGGACCCAGAAGGGGAGTCGCAACAGGACCCTAACTGGGAGATAGCCAACGAGGGTGCGGAGATCCTGCAGACCCTGAACTCGGACCCCGGGCTCGCTGTGGGCTTCGACAGCTTCGCCGGCGTCGACTTCGAGGGCACCCTCTTCGTGGCCTCGCAGATTGATGATGATTACGTTGGGTTCATTTTTGGGTAAGTTTTGAAAATGGCGTCTTCTTATTCATGTTGTCTCTATGGAAATGTTACCATCATTATTATGTTATTCTTTACATGCGAGATAAAAAAAATATTAAAGGTAAAACAATTTATTAACACTTAAGGACATCTCCACCTTAGATCATGGATGGAAGGATTCTATATCTTTAATCTCAATAGTTCAGAGTTCTAACGAATCTAATTATAAATCTTCAGATATTTGCTAACTACATAAAAATGATTAATGTTTTCTTTAATAATGTCCACATATTTGCAAACAACAACAAATTGTAATACTCGGCCTTTTTAATAATTTGTAAAATATCATGTTACAACAGATATTTGCTAACAACAAGAAATTTGAATACTTTTCCTTTTTTAATAATTTAGAAAATATCATGAAACAATATAAACAGGTACCAAAGCAACAAGAGGTTCTACGTGGTGATGTGGAAGAAGAACACGCAGACGTACTGGCAGACGACTCCGTTCAGGGCCGTGGCGGAGCCGGGGATACAGATCAAGCTGGTCAATTCCAAGACGGGCCCAGGGAAGACCCTCAGGAACTCCTTGTGGAACACTGAGTCTACTCCGAATGAGGTAAGGTCATATTGAGATGTTTGGAAATTTGGTTAAATAAGACTCCCTGTAGCTTTAGATTTCTAAGTAGTTCGGATGTATCTGAAAGTATCTTTTAATGAAGCAATCGTTTTTTTTCTGGAGGGTATAATTTCAGTTTATGAGTAAAGTTTAAAACTTAATTAAACTAAGTGTAACTAAGGGCACCTTATATGACGGAGTGTCCAAATATATAAACTGACCTCTCAAAAGACTAAACCGAGAAATTTGACTGTTCGATTTCAACATAAATCTCTAATATAAGAGGCCTTTTTATTTCTAGGTGACCCTTCTTTGGAAAGACCCTCGCAACGTCGGCTGGAGAGAGAAGACAGCGTACCGTTGGAAACTGCTCCACCGACCCAAGATCGGTCTCATCCGGTTGAAGATATACGAGAACAGCAACTTGGTAGCGGACTCTGGCAACGTATACGACTTTACATTGAAGGGAGGCAGGTTGGGCGTGTTCTGCTTCTCGCAGGAGATGATCATCTGGTCCAACCTCATGTACCGGTGCAACGGTGAGTAACTAAAAGGTCTTATAAACCTAAAATATGAATGATTTAAAATATGTAATTTCAGCATTTTAGCTACTTACAGTCTGGGCAAAATACATAAGATACAGTTTAACAATTTGCATGAGGGTAAGATACACACATAATGTGCATCTTACCCTCATGCAAATTGTTAAACTGTTGTACCTACATTGTAATATTTCACTAAATGTAATGATACACTACTACCTAAGATTGTGAAACGTTAATATTTTTGTTCCTATGCTTGATGTTTAATGTATTTTTAAGAAATCGAAATGTATTTCCTATTATAAGTGAGTTGTACTCTTTTTGGATATAAATATCTTAAACCATCTTAAACCAAAAGAAGTACAGATCGTCCCCCGACCAGGTGGACTGATGACCTAAAGAAGACGTCGGGAAAACGCTGGATTCAGAGGGCTCAGGACCGGGCGGAGTGGCGTAAATTAGGGGAGGCCTATGTTCAGCAGTGGACAATTAGATCCTGATACATAGATAGATAGTTACAGAAAATAATGGGATCATCTTTAAGCAGGCTATACAGAAAATGCTGAACATTACATTATTATAGTTTTTTTTTGTTTTCAGATAAAATCCCAATCAACATTGTATCGGAATCGTCGACGCGAATCCAGAAGAAGTTGGATGTAGACCATGAGTTCATTTATGTGTAGAAATTGAAAAACTTAATGATTTCATTCATTTGTGCGCGTAGTTCATTTCGTATGTGTTGCAATCGTACTTTATATATCTGAACAACACATAACATATCTGACTCAACTATCTGAAACGTTCCAACTTAGCCTTCAGGGGTATCGACGTATATCTGTCCGAGGTAGGACTTATCTGGTAGGCCTCAGAAGGTACTGGGCTGTTTGCTCATTTGATATTTTCATGTCAAAGATAAAACTCGAATGATAAGGCATTGTACCAATAAGCCATTTTTCTCTTATACTTTTAACTACCATACCTACATTTACTGATGTTTTTTTAATCTCCTTTTGCCTTTGCGGGAGTATAACAATGAGTAGAGAAAATAGTAGATAATATGGACATACATATAATTTCCCCGCCCTTTTTGTCCTTTAAGTCAATGTCATTCAGTACAAGATATCTATAAAATCAAAATTACTCTTTACATCTTGAATGATAATGAACGCACAAATGAATGAAATGTTTTTATAAGGGTCGCTTAGCAAAATGAGTCATTGGGAGAAAGAACTAATTATTTGGTAATCGTATACTTATTAGTGGCGATATTTCAGAAAGTTATGTACAAATTAACCATTCTTGCATTTGTAAATGAAATTTTAATAAGTGATGATTCTTCAAGAATATTTAATTTTATACTGTGTTCAAATACTATAAATAATTTATATATTATGCTCTATATAAATTATGTATAATAATAATTAAGCTAATTTAATTCTTTAAGAATATCTTAAAATAAATCCATTTTGTACTAAATGTTTTGTTTTATTAATCGTCGTTGTAAATCAAAATAGTCCAAAAAAGTAGGTACTTAATTCATCTTTTGGAAAGCAAGCTAAATTTTACGATAACTTTGAAAATAAGAAGGTCAACTTTGAAAGATTCTTGGTATTTCTCACGCATGTCTATGTCTGCAAATGTTAGAGAAATTCACTCGAGCATAAAGTCACGTGGCATTAAAAACGGTAACAGTATAAGAACCACCCATTTAAATTGAGTGAAAATAAATATAAATAAAAATACAAAATGTTATAAGTCAAATAATTACAATTTATATCAAAATTCATACATTACTATAAAGTTTACAAATCAGATTAGTCAAAATGAGCCAAAAGTATTAAAAATAAACAAATATACAACACTAAGGTATTAGGTAACGACATCTCTTACAGCATGGATGATCGCATCGCGGGCAAGTTTTGCCAGAAGAGTCCGTCGAGGTAGAGTGCACTCTTCTGGAGATGCTGCTTTGAACAGATCGGCTGACAGAAGACTGTGACGTCGTTCTCCGCCACACGATCCTCACAGGTTTCTTCTTCTTCTGCTGCTGCACTGCATCTTGCATCCCCTTTATTATATTCTTTATCAACTCCTTCGCTCGCGTCTTCGCTGCTCTGTGCAGAGTTAGTCGCGTTTTTTCGTATTGTCGTCTTCTTCGAGGTCTCTTATTTCGAGTTTCAATTATGTCAACGGGGTTAACCTTTCCATTCCCATCCCCGCTATTCAAGTTGTTGTTATCGCTTCGAGCATGGTTTCCTGGTGGATTAATATCTTCTTTACTCCCAGTTTTACTGTTACTGTTGCTTAATCTTGGTTTAGATTTTGTTTTGTTGATATTTTCAGCTTCCATAATTCAAGCAACAATATTTATATAAACGTAAGGAAAAGTTTTATCAAAATATTGTAATAATTACGTAGGTTTAGCAAAGGATAAATAATATAAAATGTTTTTGAACTTCAATAGAAATGAAATACAAATGACAATTAATTTAATCGTTTTTACTTCTACTTTGGAGAGAAAACGAAAATAGTTCTTAGTTCTTCAATAGCTTCGTAGGTATTTTAAGGCGCAAAATTTAATTTAGTACATTGTTGAATTACATTTGCAGCAAGAGAGTAGCGCTTGCAATATTGCTGGGCTGGACTTCAAAATGCTAAGCAAGGATTTTGCTGGCTATAACTCTTTTTTAAACTTATACTCCTTTTGCTGCGTTTTAGTTGTGCTTCTCTTATTTACCGTAACTATTATAAGTTTACAATGTCTTAATTGTATTATGTGTTTAGCTATAAAGTATTAATTTTATGGTTTTCTTACAAACATAGAGTAGATACTGGCATGAGGAATTATTTTTTTGGAGTTATTATTGTTGTGTTTCGACAAAGAATAAGTAGGCACGTAACTTCTTGTGTACATAAGAACACACAAATTTTATACCTGCTAGAAACAGGCCTCACTGTGATGTAGGTAAATATACAGTTTATCTAAATAGTAGACGAGCAAAAAGTATTTAATAGATTTAGTAGGCCTTTAGCGGCAATATAAATAAATTCTGAGTGAATGGATCCCGAGAGGCCGTTTCACGTCGATTGTGGCTAGTTTATGGTTTTATTAGTTTATGGTCCATGCGGTATTCTCTTCGATATATTATTATCATACCACAACCCCTAAATTTACGTTTTGCTGAAATTTTGCACACGCCGGCTAAACTTACTAAAGTATTTATCACTTGATTATACTACTATAATTAGTAAATTCTAATAAAAAAGCTAAGAATGAATATGTTCAGGCAGACACATAAACCATTTCCCTTATTTTCTCTTACTCGGGAAAAATATGGAGCACTGTTAATAATTTAGGTCGCTTTATTGCGCTCTACAAGTAACATGCTGGTAATAAAGTGTTGGTTGCTTTTTACTATTACGCCTTGGGATGTGACGTCGTAACGAGTTAAGGGTGGGTACTTTGAAATGAAAGAGAACTGTATAAGAGCTAGTTTATGATCAGTTTCGAATACCTAGCATACAGGGTCGGCTTTACTCCTTGAAGGGCCTTGGGCGTACAAGGGGGCCCCATATGATCTTAGCAGGCCACTATTTTGTTTGATTTTATAAGGATAGACAAAGAATTCAAACTTTGTTCCCTTATTAAAGGTATACACAAAGTAAATCAATTTATAAACGCCTGCTCAGTTCCTGTTTGTTGCTGCGCTTCACTTTGTCCGTGATTTGTCAGGACCTAGACCCCCTCGATCGCGGGGCCCTGGGCAGGTGCCCATTGTGCCCAGTGTGAAAGAGGGCCCTGCCTACAGAGCGTCTTGTGATATGGAACGTGTGTAGGGAATATTTCTGTTAAGGCAGCTTGAGTACGCGCTGCAGCGGCTTGTAGTCGCTAGAATGATTTATTTACGTGGGTAATGAAACGAAATAGTTATGGTAAAGTGAGGTCTCCCTTATCTATTGTACATCCTCAGGCGTTCCAACGCATCTGTGGTCGATCTCATTCAGTCTGTTATTGGATTAGTACCTAAGTAATAAAAATCTCTTATTTTGTAGTTTTGTACGTGGTAGCGAATATCTTTATTTAATCATGAAGTTAGAATAAGAGGTATACGAAACATCTCATTAATATAGTACATTTTAAAATTATTATTCATTTCGACATCACCTAGTTTTACAAGACAAATCCATATTTTGTCTGTATTTTCTTTTTACGCGCACAGCATTAAAGTGATTTACCGCTCAAGGAGTTGCTTTAGCATGCATGAGAACCCATATAAAAAGTATTATCACCCCACCAACCCCATCAACCCGTGATATATTCATTTCTTTTTCATTGGGGTCATAGACCACACATAAATCACTTGTGGATTGTTATAGTATCTTTGTTTACTCGCTAGAAACTAAAGTTCTATCTACTTTTATAGGGGTAGTAAAGTAATAAATGGAACGACAATGGAAGTGTCCGCTCAATTCCCACTAAGTGCCTTTCGTGAACGTTTCGTAGACCAGGTGATAAATAGAAATGGCATGCTACAACCTTGTTGCTTCTTTACTTCTCATACTTAATTTCTTTTTCGTGTTTTTATTTATAAAGGCAGAAGAAACTTTTGATCGACGGAAATCACTTTACAAGAACGTATAATGTTGATTTTGATGAAAATATAAACCTTAAAAAGCTAAACCTTTAAAAATTATAGAGTAGGTAAACATTACTAGACAAACATCAGTTAAAATGATAAAAGTAACAGCTAAGAACTTCAGTTTAAACCGCATGAATTTAATCGTTACCTAAGTTTCTACTCCATGATTTGGAAGCGTCGTATTCGCTTCGTAATAGGAACTCACCTAGGTAGTTAGCGAAACACTAAACTACCAATTATGAACTAACCAAGCTCTATTAAATTCAAGCCATCTTTAACTATCTTTAGTAGTAGAGCCATCTTTAGATTTCGTAGCGAGCGGCTAACTACTTTTACTACGATGTTTACTTAGATTTTTTTTATATTATCGAAGTAGCAAACAAACATACAGTCCTCCTGATGGTAAGTGGCCACTGCCGCTCATCAACCCCAGACAAGATGAAGGTCCTACCTGAAATTGACCACAGATACAGTGCTACTCGCGAGGACTGAGCCTGAGGCCTTCCACTCAGATAAGTATGTTTCCCTGAAGGGTGTAGCTTCAGAACAGAACACAGCAGAGCTTAATACAGCATATTGTAAATGACAATTTGTAAGTACCTTCGTAGGCCTATGCAAAATAAAAATATTTCATTTCATCATTTGTTATAATGCAGAAATAGGTGTGGCGGTGGTGTCGCCGGAATGGAACTTCATAGAGTTCTATCATTTTTTAAAGACATTTCTGTGATAGACCTATTCTGTGGGTCAGTTTCATGCTATATTTAGCTAGCTACTTAAAGATAAACAGTTATATATGTTTTTATTTAATAAAAGGTTGTTTAAGAGTTAAAAATAAAAATACCAAAATTTATATCACAAATATATTTATTGTATTATTGTACATGTGGTTACATAACACAGACGAAGTAGGTAGTACACCACTCTGAGAAATTGAATACAAATTAGCAATTGAAGAAAATTGATAAGATTTGATACGATGTTTCTAATATAAGACGTGCCAAAGCAATTGAAGACATGTGTTGAAAGTGCGTGAATGTTGAAAGTTTAAGTCGCTTTACTGAATCTTTGGTCGCATTAGCACGAAAATTGAAGATAAGTTAACACTTGATGCTTTCAAATAAAAAAGGAAGATCATTAACAAGATTTCATTTTATCACAATTTGAATAATTTGAGCGACTTTAAGTAATGAATTCATCATGTATATGAGGTTTCAAACAGTAATACTTTTTAAAGTTGGTTATTTTATCCAATAAGAAAATCCCGATTATTATTAAATCTACGAACTAATGCGACCGTAGGATTGTACTTGTTCAATTTTATCGGGTGTTGTTTTAATGGTGGTTAAGTACACATAACTGGGCCCACCCTTATTCAGTCGACCCGACAGTTTTACCGTTTGCCGAATTTGTGGTGGTGACGTAATTGTGGTAACACTATAATGAGACTGGCATGTTTTGTCTCCGATAAATAAAACAGCTGTACACAACACTTGTATAAATATATATGATAATATTATCATTATGATATGTTGTATTGAAGAAAAATAAAAAATTGCTTAACTGTCCATAAAATGGAGATCAGGAGTTATATTTTGACAAAACTGATTTAATTTTTTTGTGTTTATTTGTTATAAAATTTATCAATGTTTCATTTCCTGGTAAACATCATACTATGTAGGTAAGTCACAGTTGCGTTAAGTTTAAGAACAATTTTAGAAAGACAAACGTGCAAAATATACGATCGTCTACTTTACCACATACCAAAAACAGTTTTTGACTCGTAAGTACATAGTAGATTCTCAGATAAATAAAGTAGGTAGATTTATCATT
>DWPV01005248.1:0-12646 GCA_018251915.1 Urbanus proteus proteus
TAATTAAAAGGCAAACATAGGTTCGCGCGTCTGAAGTATGGAACGGGCGAATCTTGATTATATATAAATCTCTGGATATAAGTAGCAAACGAGCATGCAGTCCACCGATGGTAAGTGGCAACTGCTGGCAGCTGGCAGATGCGTTGCTGCCCCGAGGCAGTTCTTCCTTGAGCTGATCACTCCCTTCAGACCAGAACACAGCAGTGCTTAACACTGCTGTTATAAGGCAGAAATAGGTGTGGCGGTGGTGCCGCGGGAGTCGAACTACATAGAGTTCTACCACCTTCCAGTTTTTATAAGCATTTAATTAGCATATTTGGACACATGTCCTCGCAACTTCATTATATATTAATGAGATACATTTATCTGGGCCGTTCAAATGTATGGAACGCGCGGTAGCATTGTATCGTTGGCAAACTTCAGGCAATCCGGAACAGCAACTTATCTGTAATTGACTTCTGATACATCAGTATTAAGTTCAATATTAGGTTGCTTATGGATATTCATAGGTACAGTGACCTGTTTTGTTATTAACGCATTCGTTACTAACGCAATGTGTAAACTGAAATATTAATCATAATACTGTATGAGTTGAAATAATTGCTGCTTATCAATTTACAACTGCACATTGATATGTCAACACATTAGGTTGGGCAATTAGCACCTGAACATAACAATTTTATCAATATAGGTAGGAGATTATTTCTATATTCTGCAAGGGAACATAGCAACTAACATACAACAGGTTTGCCTGTTTGGGCTTGTCTTAGAAACACTTTGTTTCCATTCTAGTAACAAAACTTTTATACCCGTTTCTGCTCAATATAAGAGCTGCTGTGCTGTTTGAAGGGTATGGTAAGAAAGAAAGACTAACGTGAGGCATTGTAAATTCTTTGGGGGTGTAGCAATTGCAACCTTCTCGGATGGGACTCTAATCATATAAACGCTTTCCACATTCATAGCCCCACAGTAGGATTTTCCCCTGTGTTGTGGGTGCCATGGACACACATAGACGAATACACAAACGCCCAGACGCAGAACAGAAATCTAAACTCATCATTCAGATATCTGTCTGGCCGGGAATCGAATCCGGAACCCGTTGCATGCTACACCAGTATAGTAACCGTTCCACCACTCGGGTAGTCGAGCTAGCTTTAGTTTATAAGTCTCTGCACAACAAATCAACAAACATGTACATTGTACAAACGCGTATGATACATTAGTACCTACAATTTGTAATTTGTTTACTATGATTATCAAGATTAAACTACCGTTTAATGCGTGTATAATGACTTTATAATTTTATCACTCAGTATATTTACTGAAATCATTAATGTGCAGTAAATATAACACGTACAAGAGATAAGTATGACAAGTAGGAATGTTATTCAATAGCAGATAATAATTATTTAGTAAATGTTGGTAAATCTAACATAATTTCAAATGGACTTTTGAGTACTTTTTCTAAATAATTGTCTGTGTTTGTTATCGATTGAAGATTATGTAAAATACCACATACGAGTATATCTTTTAAAGTAATGTGTATATGAGTATATGTTGAAATGTAATAATATCTGAGTAGAGTTTACACGCGCGGTTTTATGAGATTATATTACAAGACTAATGATTAATTTAGATGCAACGAGTTATTCTGATCCTATTTTTAGATCCCTGGCTGGAAATTACAATCCTCTTATAAAATTTAATACCTATAGTCTTTATCTGTGTCTCCTAGCCGCAAAAATAAAATTTTAATAAAACATTGTAGAATAAAACTTACTTGAATAAGAATAACAATATCTAACGTGACTTGAAGGCCTCCACAGATCCAGAACTGTGTAGGCGCGTCCCTTAAAACGAAGTATGCAGTCTTGAATAAGTCACCACACGTCCACATTATTACCATACTGACACTGAAAAGAGAAAATAAGTTTATTTAATGAATGCTGGAAAATATCATTGAAGATCAATCAATACCTAGCGATTACCAGTTGGGAAGTACTTATACATTATTAATCTAAATATACATGTATTGTTTTTATTAAAATCCCCTCGAAGACTTGTTTAAAGATTATTTGATATACCATTTAGTCTTATTTAGTTTGTCTAGTGCAACGAGCACGCAAGTTCGAACACACTGCAACGGATTAAACTAGAACTCCGCAGCAGTTAGCACTGCATCATGAGGTATAAACAGATATGGCGGTGGTGCAACTGGCATTGTACTATAACTACATAATTTTAACATCTGCATCATATTACACAATAAAACATAACTTCTTCATAATATTTAGTCATCAAATGAAGTTAAACAAAATAATATTACCTCATTCCTTCTGTACTTTTATTCTGATGATTCTTCGCAATTTGCGGAGCTCCGAGCATGGCTTCAGTGAAGACAGCGAGGAAGCCAATCAACTCCACGAAGGGAGAGAACTCAATCAACAGGTACGTGATAGCTGCACCCAGCACAGAGAACACGAGCATACAGTCCACGTAACTTTGGAAGTCCGTCCACGCCCAGAAATACTTTCTATCCATATCTGGAAGTCAATTAAGGTTTGCTAAGAATCAAGCAGTCTACCCTACGTTGTATTCTACTAAGCGGGGATAATTTTGGGATGTTCTAAAGCTGTAAAACTTACTAGGTTGTCTAACAGTAAGGGGTAAACAGTACATAATTAAATTGTTGAATAACTACAGTGGATTACAAAGTTTAAAGATGTTTCAGGTGTAAAGGACAAAAAGCAGTAGATACAATATCTTATACTTAATCTATAGCGATTAAGATCTACAAAATGTGATTTATTTTTAGGAATATCCTATCTTGATAAATTTTATCTTATCTAGTTCATATAGTTTTTATTTTCATCTGATTAATAAACGTTTGTAATCGTAGTTGCACATGTTTCTTTTATTTTAATCATTATTAATAATAAATAATTCTGCACTATTGATATGCACTACGTAGCTGCATATTTATTTATGTACACAATGTTTCATAATCGTAATATGGATATGCAGATAAAAGTGAATATCTCTTCATTAATAAATTATGTTATTATTAACATGAATTAATACGATTGCATAATTAACATCACTGATTTATTGAAATTATTGTCTTTGTAATATAGTATTAAGTATATTTTAAATACGTAGATGTTTTTTTATTTGTGTAAATGAATTTTTCTTAAAAAGCTATTTTTAAGTTTAATTTACTTATCAAATATTAGCAAAAGGGTATTTTATTAAGCTGTATTGCGCTGTCTGAGTAGTCTCTACTCCATAACAAATAAACCTTCCAAGTCGGTAGTAGAGATTTTGACTTTCAAAAAGTCTTTAATATGAATAAACTTTAAATAAAAGAAATTTTAATTTTAATATAAAATTTTAAATTCAGAATACCAACTTAAAATTTAACTTAACGTAGGAAATAACATGCAAATACTACTTAATTGATAAGATAACATATATATGAAGTATAAGTATGGATAGCCCAGGTCAGTATTCCCAGATATGTGATAATGGCGCAATTAGTAATGTATTTGAACAACACTAATGATGAACCTTAATATCAGAGCAATGAACCGTGAAAAACAACAAGTCATTCGAAGTGACACAGTTTTAGCTTATGATAAAATATATTTCGCTTCCCAATTTAGTTATTGATTTGACTTAAATAGTTTTAATGTTTTACTGATATGAAAAGATATAACACTAGGTCGTTGAAACAAATGATCGAAATGATTTGAGTAACAATCTTCACAAAGAGGGTTACCATGTGACAAGCAGTTTCAAGAATTGAGTTGCAAGCATTTATAGTATATTTTTTTTTTCTTCTACATATGAATCAACAGTCTTATAATGTCTCAAAGGAGTAGGTTTCCAAAAACATCACCATTAAAGGCTTCTTATAAAGCAACTTAAAGGAAAATTGTTTACACCCAATGCATTTGTACATTGTAATGAAATATACTTCTCAAATTAGACAGAACTGTAAAAGATTTTTAATAGACACAACTGACTATAATCGTAATTTTCCATGTGTCATAGGCAAGATACATTTCTCTATCCTAAAATGGTATCCCTACGCACACATACGTAACACATTCACGAAGCATGCAACACTGCACCAAAATGCGTTGGAACAAACAAATGGAACACAATGTAAGGAGTCAGCCACAAACAACAAAACAAGACAAGAATAACCAAAATAACAAAAACCCACTTAGACAAGCATTATCTTCTGCAACAAAACCTTAGATGATTAACAAAATGTAGCGATCAAAAACCATAAAGATGATTAACCAAGTAGCCATGAGGAACAAAGGGTTTGAAGCAGGGTTCAAAATTATCAAGATAATTATTTTCTTTGATAATTAACATGCAAAATATCTGATAATTCATACAATAATTAAATATTAATCGCACTTAATTATGGTTTTACGTGTTTGGATGCAAAGTAGCTACAAATGGTGTTTAGATATGTAAAATATGCTTTCTATCATCAAGATATATTTGTCATGATATTTATCAATAATAATTATCACTCGGAACCCTGGTTTGAAGACACTGAACTGTCGTGACGTGACACAGGTGACTCACCATAGAAGCGACGGGGCTTGTCTCCTCCGCTGAGGCCACTGCGCTGATCCAGCCAGCGAGCAGTTTCGTCTGGCTGAGCTGAGCCGTTTACACAACACAATAGTATATATAACATGTATATTGCACCTAATGTCACCATCAATCACACCAACCACCAAATAAAACAAAATAATGTTAAAATAAAATGGAAAGTTAGAGCTCAACTAAAAATAACAGAGTCGCATCACTGGATCAAAGTTTGAAGTAAATACATTTTAGTTTATTACCCAATCGTGGTTTAAATTTTAGTATTACATTTAATTATGTCTAAGAATGAAAAGGTAGAGAAACAAAGCACTAAAAATAAAAATAAAATACTCAAGCAGATAGATGCAGTGTCGGTATACTATATTATACAAACCTGTGAATATTCTCTCCCTTGCTCTAATGATTTGATTCTTTTTACGGACTGTGACACACAGGTGGATCATAGCAAACATTGTTATGTTCATTACTACACTTTGAATCAAAAGTGGCAACTCATAACGTTTGCCAAACCTGAAATTGTGGTATCAAATATTTTTTAATGTTTAAGTCTGTATCCTCATTTTAGTATTACACTAGTGAAGTCGATTAAATAAAGCAGTCTTAAGTTATATACTCATTGTAAATAGAGTTTGGTTCTTTGTAATCTTTGTTTAGCCATCTATTAATAGAATATAATACGGAATATCCTTTGTATTAATAAAACAATAAAACATATGCTTACCAAAACAATATGCGCAAAGTGTTCGCAATAAGGAGCGTTAGACACACATATAGCGAAAATCCTTCCGCGTCCTGTGTTCGCTTGATTTGTCTATATTGAGGAATGTATGGGGCTACGCCGCCCACGATCATTGCACCAGCTGCGCCCCAGCCTATCAGATGGCCCACGGTCAGGCCCAATTCGTCCGAAATTATCCAATCCATTTTGTTCAACTTTTTCTTCTAACTTTTACCAACACTTGTTACCTAAGTCTTCAATCCTGTAGAACTCAGGTATTGTACATATATAAATTGCGTGTTGCAATCATTTTATAATTTAGTTTATCATCTTTGACCCTCCGTACAGTGCAAGAATCTGTTGAAATTGGAAAGACAAAGATGAATATGACAATGACATTGACTTGCGCAAGACTGATTGATTAGACAGTGACAGTACAATCAAATGGTTTTTTTTTTTTTAATCTTGACAATTCCAAAACAATGGATTCTAAAATATCTGTCATAATTTATTGTTATCTATTTATTTATATATTTTATTATTACAAAAACACTTTTCTGGAATAAACACATCAAAATTTAATTACTATTTGATTTAAAATTAAATTTAAAGCCATAAATTAATGTAAAAATCAGCTGATGAGACAAAATTGTAGCGTGCAGCGTAATGTCATCCAACGTCATTGTCATTTAATTGTCAAATCCGGCATTTACCAAAATAGTCATTTTTCTTTTGGAATATTCCGAAAAGGCCTCTAAACAAACAGTGGAAAAATATGACTTTGGCGTCAAAATTCCTGCCTGTTGCTCGAACTAACAGGCTAGTATATTTAATTCAACCTGGGATTAATATCAACAAATTTGGTTGTGTTCGTTTGTACGCATCTGATAAGGGTCTTACCAAGAGTCGGGACCGAGCTGATGTTTCCACCGATGTCAGGCCGCTTGGAGAGAAGATTAAGGAGACAACGAAAACTGTGTCCTATACTGGAGTCATCGTAGTTGGTCTGGGAGTGACTGGAATCATATTCTATTACGTATTCCGGGAGTTATTCTCTAGTAACAGCCCCAATAGTATATACTCAGTGGCGCTTGAGAAATGTAAAAATGTAAGTTTATGATGATATCTATAATTGAAACTAAACTAACTAAGTATAAACTAAGACTAATAACTTTTCTACATTCATAGTACGATTTTCTCCTGTGTCGTGGGTGGACACACAAAGATGAATACACAAACACCCAGACCCAAAACAGAAATCTAAATTCAGATATCTGAATGTCTGTCTGGCCGGGAATCAAACCCGGGATCCACTGCACGTCAGACTGATATGGTAACCATTCCGCTACGAGGGTTGTCAACCTGTACTCTAATGGCACAGCATTTGCTGAAAGTTAAGGCATTTCACATGATTGAAATATGATAACTGTTTGTTTAAAATAATTGTATGATGTAACATTTAGGTTAACAGATCATTTTAGGCACCAGTCAGTCAATAATCTGTTTGTGAATGAATAAATTTTTGTTGCAAATTTAAATTAATGACTTGCAGGATTAAATTTTGTGTATTTTGAATAATTTAGGAAACTAGTGGAGCTTAATTCCAAATTTAACTGAGACTTACATGAATTAACGTCACTTATTGTATAATCAGTTGTATATCTAAAAATCAGAATTCCTTCTTTAATACATAATATATGATTTGTTCTATTGTCATTGTATGCTTTTAGCCATACAATTTGTTTTATTCTTTCAATCATAGTGATTTAAAGATTTATGATATTTACTCTTGTAACCCTTTATAATTTAAGCTTAAGTCCAATTTTCTTAATTTCAGGACCCTCGCATAGAGGATGCTTTAGGATCCCCGATCAAAGGTTATGGAGAGGAGACGACCCGGAGACGACGCACTCATGTTAGTCATGCAGTTTATGAAAAAGATGGAGTCAAACACATGAGGATGAGGTTTTACATCAAGGGAATCAGAAATAAGGCTGTTGTGGAATTAGATATGAAACAGGTGAGAACCAAATCAATTTAGGTTCATTAATGTATGTATCGAAAGTTTATTAAAAATAATCAAATAAGCAAGCCAGTCTTTACATCCGTACATTTTATCATTATGTAAAAACAATTTCTCACTGTCAGAACTTCCATCTAGGATCCACTGCATTATCTCGATATAACATACATAATATATATTTATAAGTACTATCATTGCAATCACTACTGACTTTAGGTATTCAGAGGTGCCTGACCAAAAAAAAACGCAATGTCTTCCAATTATAATATGTACATATCTCATGAGTCGTCCGGGATGCCTAGATAGCTACAGCAAATAAATGTTTTTGATTTGATATGGTGGATTGATTGCGATATACATATAGGGAACGATACTGACACAACTAACACTGTATATATTAATATAATATAGATTAACTTTCAACAGTCATTCATTATGTGAGCTTCAATGACAAAAAGCAATCTTTAAGGAATAGACTGTCATCATATAAAAATATGAATAACATGTAAATCAATCATTGAAAATAACAATAGAATGGGAGTGGCATACATATTCACCGATAGTGCATGTGGACACAAACCACAAAATTGTGTTATATGACAGAATAGTATGAGACACTGACATGCGTATTAAATAATTGTACAATGATGTCAAGGTAGGTGGTAGAATAGGTAAACCAAAGTTACCAACATATTTAGATACATACAACGGTATTTTTAACTGTTCAATATCTACCATCAATTATTACACCTAAGACCATGTGCGTATACTGTGATTATAATTTAACTATCTAAAACATAATTTCTCTATTTTCCAGAATGAATATGGTAACTACTTGTGCCGTTACCTATTAGTGCAATTGGATGACTACAGCGGGAAGACATTCATCATAGAAGACAACCGGGCTGAACTGGACAGTAAATCTGGATTTGGCAGTCAACTACCAACATTGTCATTAACCCAATAACAAGTAAACAAGAACTGTAAATTGTACATTACTAGATAAGGATTAGATGTGAAGTCAAAATGTAAATAAAATGTTAATTAGACTTGGTTATTTTTTTTATTTTTTACAAAGTTTGTAACAAGTTATTATAAGATCTTTGCTTGCATTTATTTTTGCAAGCTACTTACATATTTTTTATTTTATTACATAATTACATGTTTATATGGACTCTGAATATCATGACAAATAGAATGATCTGTTTCATATTAAATTATGTAGGTTATTCACGTAGTATTCCAACATTAACAAGTTAGTCATCTAACCATGAGTTCGATGTAGAACAGGATATTTCTGTTTACTGGATAATATTTCATTCCACATAGTCTTAGGTATTATTCTACTCCGTGAGTTGGAAGAAATTTAGTTACTCATTCTTTTCGTATTGAGTATTCAAGTCATATTTATATTGTTGTAAACATTTTCTTTTTCAATCTTTCTTCTTCCAAGGCACTACTTCCCAAGCCATAAACAGGCGATTATTGAACACAAAACGCTTAACTCTTTCAAATAACCAGTAGAAGATGAATGCAAGTGAAAGATATTGGGGCCACGCCCACTTTAGTTCTTGTAGTAGACTTGGCACATATGTAACTTTCGTTTTAGGTATCCGAAGGTAGATATTTATTCTAAACGAACCTGTATGTCCAAAAGAGGTTCTGGAAAATGATGTTTTCACTTCTGTTGTAACTGTAACACAAAAAATATTGTAAATGTATTTAAGGTTGCTAATGCGTTAATTATAAATTTAGATCCAATATTGCAGTTATAATAGGTCTTCGATCAACAATACTACAGTTGGTATTGTTGATCGAAGTATTAGGTAATATTAGCGCTTTTAAGAAAACAAAACAGTGTAATAATACTGTGAGTTGCACGTGCCGATGTAAAACAAACGAGTAATTTATTTGTAGTATTTAGTGTCAGTTTCGTCAGTTAGTTATTACTCAGTAAAATTTTGCATGCATATATAAAAAATACCTGCACTTCTTACGTGCTTACACAACGCAGAAGCATGTTTGTTACAAGCAGTGGTTTTCAAACTTTTTTGGTGCCGGACCGGTTTTTGAAAAGTGAAATTTTTGACGGAGCCCCAAAATAAACATAGAAGTTATGTGCATTTTTTATAATGGGTAATCATGTTACAATGTAAGTGTATACTATAATAAACGAAAAATAATCTAATGGTCGTATTTTCGCAGAAGCCTCGTAAAGGCTTTGCGGAGGCCCAGGGTTTCGCGGAGCACACTTTGAGAATGGCTGGTTTAAAATATTACCTGCTCTTTGCAGATAATTTCTCATGATGAAGTCCACCACATTTTCATTACTATTTTCGTCCACATATTCAAATATTGAGCTGTTGTATTCTGTGTTGATGATATTGCGTTGACAAGGCAGATGTGCAGTCTGATACAATGTAATGTCTCCATAGTATTGAAATGCGGAAGAGGGTAATCCGAACTCTTTATTTACTATACTTAAAGTCTGCATGTGAAGAGGGCACGTGGCCTGGAAAATTTATAACATTTATGTAATTTCCAGGACTTTGTAGTTCGTGCCGAAATATCATAGTATTTTTCAATAAATTTTACTAGTTGACATATATTATTAGCAGCCAATAGTTTTTATATAAAACTAGCCGATTACCGCGGTTTCACCCGCATTTAAAAAGTAAAAAGAATACATATTTAAACATAAATGTTATCCCGCTCCCTCGACGGCACGTGCTAGTGGATTCTATAATTTATGTAGCCTACGTTGTGACTTTAGCTATCTCCAAGTGAAAGTCCCGTCAAAATCGGCCCAGCCGTTTAGAAGATTACCTCAGCCAAACAGACAGACAAAATTTTGTTAATTGCATTTTCGTTATCGAGTTATTTCGTAATCGTGTATACTTTCATATTTGAAATCACAAACAGACACTTCAATTTTTTTTATTCGTATAAATTACTATTTACTACATAAGTAGTAGTAGCAACTACAACTAGTAGTATAGCAATGCATAAACCCCAGTTAGGTACCCGCGATGGCCAAATTAAGTTTATATTTTTTACCGACTTCGAAAAGGAGTAGGTACCTACTATGTTCGGATGTATGTATTTTTTTATTCAAGTACCTACCCAATAAAATGGATCTTACCCTTAATTGATAATTCATTTCTAATATCACTATCATTGATGTTATTATTCTTTCCGTTGGTATTTTTATATGGAATTTAAAATCTAAGCGATCATATTTATCATCACCATCATAGTCATGTTCTTGTATCTGAAAACAAATTTATTTTAGTTATAGAAGTAACAAACAAACACATATTTCTTCCGATGGCAAGCGGCCGGTGCCTCCCATGTACACTTGAAATCGAACGCAAATAAGATAGGATTCTATTTGAGGGTGACAACTAAATAATTAAGGTTTAAACTGTGTAACAGTGAAACTTTGGTAGGCAGTAATATTTACTTGATGTTTCAATTTTTCTGAACTTCCTACTAAGGCATCTATGACTAAAATAAGACAGGTATCTAACTCTTTACGAACTTACGCTTCGGTGGAATGCTTGCTAGTTATTACTTTAATTACTTACAATACTTCGTAATCCAGGATATCAACGTACCTAGATTAGGTACCTGGGATCCACACATACCGCCGTCCTTCTCGGGGCTGCTGATGGCCGCTTAGGGCTCAGCCCTTAGCCACCCGCAACCCCGGAGCCCCCTTTTAGTCGCCTCTTACTATAGGCAGGGGACACCGTAGCCCTATTCTGATTCCGGAACTATAGATACAACGTACCTATACATACCTACGCGACAAATTTCAGGTAGAACCGCTTTCTTTGTATTAGTGACTAATTAAAATTAACATTACCACGGTGCATTACCGTGAGCCCCATATTACCATATTGAATAGGTAGGTACAGCACCTAACTGCATATCGACTCATTAACTTACTACCTAGGAAATACCTGCCTGTATTTCAGCACAATACTCTTCTAGGATAAAAGCTTCCTTCTTTAAAAACTTAGCGTCACCGCATATTACAGTAAATCGAGGGTCGTCTGTTTCTGCTACAAGTAAATAGTTATATGTCGATTGCACAGTGGGCTGCTCATAGTAGGAGTGGTGCCGCAACCAAAATCCTAAAAGAAAAAACAGTTGATTTAATTACTCATCGTAGACTACGCTTATAAGCAAAAACGATCTCGAATTGATTTTATATTTTCATAAACCATTCAGTCTTAAAAAAAGTTATGTCGACCAAAATATTCTGCGAATAAAATTTCTACAATTTGTTTTAAAGGAATTTATAGACTCTACAATGTAAAGATGCGTACCTCGACTTCTATAGGCCACGACAAAAGGAAGAATTATGTTCAATAAAGTTGTGATTATTGTAAATAGCATAGCTTTTGAGAGTAAACAACCTCTATACTGTATTTCGACATTACAGCTGAACAACTTGTACAGACCCATATTGTATGATAACAATAAAATTATCCTTAACTCTCGAGCGAAATATATTTCGGAAAACATACACTTGCATCGAACACCACAAGGCGAATTGTAAACAAAGCGAATTAAATGTTATACATACCGTTGCCTAGCAACTAGCGTAATAAACTTTTAAATAAGTTTTAGTGCGAATGAAAAATAGATTCCGAGGAATTGAGACCTTTTTTTAATGTCGTTTTAAAAAGTTTTGTTCGTTGATAAAAGTTTTCTTTTTACAATATTAGTTACATTAGGGAGATGTTAACAGGTTAGAATCTAAATTGAAATTGAATGTAATATTGTGGTAGGATACACTGCTAGGAACAAGTCGTTCCACATCTCAACTCTGCATTAACGGTAGCGGTGTCGGTTACCATGTTTTGTTTGACTCACAATAGACGTTTGGATCTATGTAGATCTAAAGCAGGTACTTTGTAGGAGTGAAGATAAATATTATTCCAGCTCTTAGCTGATTTTCCGTATGACTCGTCTTATGGTATGGTAGTATTCATATTTTGTATTGCATGTTTAACATATAGAGTTCCTCGAAGTTGGAGAAATATTTTAAAGTTAGGTACCTATATTATAAAGAAATTGTAAAAGTATAAACTTATTTCTAAATAATGAATGATTTTATTACATATGTACTTCATCATCAACCCATTATTGTCCCACTGCTGGGCACGGGTCTCCTCTCAGTGAGAAAGATTTTAGGCCTTAGTCCACCGCGCTGGCCAAGTGCGAATTGGTAGACTTCACACACCTTTGAGAACTTTTTTTTA
>DWPV01005249.1:0-12646 GCA_018251915.1 Urbanus proteus proteus
AGAAACAATAGAAACTCTTAAGGAGACAAATGTATTGCATTGAATTGTATAATGAAGCATGTACTAAATAGGTATATTTTAAAGATTTAAGATAAAAAACCTATTTACCAACTATTCTATGAATTTTAGGCAATCAAATTTTTTTTTCATATTCATTCTTTATGCGTTCAAAATACCTAAGTGAAGATAAAATATAGAATAAGGAAAATAATAAATTTATTAGTGCTCTAGTTTAAAAGAAAAGCTTGTAGTTAATAATATTAAAACCTAATAAACTAAATTAGACTCTATTACGACAACAAAATGTCCACATTATTTTAGAAGACACCGGACCCATTATTTCATGGAGAGCTTTGAAAAGTTTTATAATTTGATTTTAGAATACTGAGAACACAATGAATGTGAAGTAAAATACCTATCTACTCGTATGTACATAATTTTCACTAGATAACTATTATTTATCGTATCCTATTTCATTCATTTATTTTTATGTATATGTTTTAAACTTTTGTATCTTAATTTTTATATGTTTTAACCCCCGACGCAAAAAGAGAGGTGTTATTAGTTTTAAGTGTGTATGTGTGTATCTGTTTGTGGGGCTGTAAAGTCAAAACGAATAAACCGGTTGGAATGCGGTTTTTTTATTTGAAAGAGTCACTAATCGAGAGTGTCGTTAGTCAAAGTTGAAGAAAACCTGACCAGCCGTTTAATGATTATCCCCGAGACGATGACGCTTAAATCAAAATATTATTATTGCTGTTATAAAATGTAATTGTCTAAAATGTATATTTTTTTGTTTTATACACATCTATTGGTCGGGGGTTTTTTTAATTATTAATTTAATTTTTTTGCTAACTGACCAGGCGAAGTTGTCCTGATATTTGAATTAAGTCATTTATCCTTAGTTTTTATTTTTTATAGGAATGATATGGGGACTAAAATATTTTTATAATAACAATTGCCATTTGTACCTACCATATATTCATATTTTACCAGTTTTTCTTATATATAACTACAATGAAACAGACGTGATCATATGTATGATTCTCATCAAAGTCAGAGCAAGTATAATTTAGAAGATTTTATTACTTTTGAATTTTCAATACTATTTTTTATTTGTTTCATTTTTCTCAAAATTAGAAATTTAACAATAAGTACAATATGATACAATACTTGTTTAAACTTTAGATTTAAAATATGTTCGTTATGAAGGTTTTTCCGCCGCTTCTTTTATACATATAACGAAACAACATGCAAAATAATGGTAGATTTATTGACGTTCAAAATGAATTCCGTAAGGATCTACTTTGAATAAGGTTTTTTTGACTTTGAGTTATGCAGGACAATTTGTTGGGATAATTCTTTTCAAAAACTATATGGTGACTTACCTGATCACGTTGTTGTGCCCCTTACCTTACAATAGGTACATATTAAAATATTTGTATAGGCTATAAAACAATTCAATAGCACTGCCTTTTTCCTGTGTTGCTTGTCACACGATTTTCTTGTTTTTTATTTAATAGCTATTGACTTTGACAAATACTCCAAATATTGAATATGTTTTAAATGGAATCCATTATTTAGGATCGAAGCAAATTAATATGCAATAATATAAAATACAAATCCTTACATATTATGTGTTGTGATGGTCAGTCAGTAATAGCCTGATCGTAAGTTAATGTACCTATTCACAGGTGTGATTTGTATTAAATATTAGACAAAAAAAAATGTCCATTGCAAATGCGACATAGTGCGACATTTCTAGTTTAATCGATAAACAAAGTAAATGGTAAAGGCGAAGACAGATTAAGCTTGGGATTAAGCCGTAGCTGTCGAATTGCCAGCCGTAGGTGTACATTTAAGCCATCATACAGTCGTTTAGCAGAGAGAGCAGTGATAGCCTAACTGAGAGCAGTGATAGTCTAATGATTGAAATTTGGCCTCACAATCGGGGGATCCGAATTTAAAATCCTACACATGCACCTCTGAATTACGTACGAATTAGCACTTGCTTTAACGGCGAAGAAAAACATCGTAAGGACACCTGCGTTCTCGAGAGTTCCTCAAAGTAATCAAAGGTGTGTAAAGTATATTAATTCGCACTTGGCTAGCCCGGAGGACTAAGGCCTAAATCTCTCTTACTATGAGAGGAGACCCGTGCCCAGCAGTGGGACTTTAATGGACGACAGTCGCTTAGAATAATTATGTATCTCCCCCAAATAAAGTCGTAGATGGCATATGTTACGTTTTTGAAATGTGTATTTACACATATGAAAATGTATAAATTTTTGGCCCGTATGTGGAATTTCCCTTTAATTGATAGTTTTCCAAATGCAACTTATGTATTCATATCCAGCTTGGCTCTGGCATGAACGTGATAATGTTTTATTGTACAAATGTATGGATTTATTGTACACCCAAAATGCTTGTAGGCAGATCAAATACGCGTGGGATGATTACATCGTATAGAATTGTACGTGCATAGAAATAGCGCTTGGAGAGCCGCCCCCACTGCGCCGCTCGATCGATGGCAATGCGCGCGAAATTTCAGGTGAACTTCAGCCAGCGAACCCTAAACTTATTCGACAGTTCCTATTTGTCGTGATTTTTAGTAGAAGTACCTACGTATGTTGGTTTTAGTCCATATAATATGAATATGTCTTTTTGTAGAGGTGCTTGAATAAGTTCTCTCTTGACCTTCTTTCAAACTTAAATTTACTATACTTAGGTAAATTGTACATATCTTAAAAGATTGAAAGGATATTGACAGTGGTACAGTGGGCCTCAACCCACCGCTGGGCATGGGTCTTCTCCCACAAGTGAGAGAGGCTTGGAGCATACTCCACCACGTTGCTTCAATGCGTGTTGGTAGAGGTGGTGGGTGGAGGGAGTGTTGGACAGTGGTACTGTCACATTAAAATATACGTGCCTATTTAAAATACTTATTAGATAAAGCTAAATGTAAATTCTCTCTTTTAAGCTAACTTACAGACAAACAACAGAAGTCTAAAGCTTTTTGCAGAATGTGTGGATAATTACGCTAATTAATTAATATTAGAATTGAATTAGTGGATAAACTTTTAACCTCGTGTAGTTTACACTAGGTCCTATTTGAATATCGCTTTTGTTTTAGTTTTCACGCTTACACTTTTTGATTACGCTAACGCAAATGTTGATATTTGTCTTATGTACTATGAATAAATGGTTATGAGTATTAGAAAGTAGAAATATATTCAAATTTCACAATAAACGTAACCTTTGTACTTTTTTTCCCTTATTGTTTGGATAACCAAAAAAACATTTTCAAAATAAAAAGCTAAGAAAGTAATAAATTAATTAAAATAACATTTTTTGTAGCCTCGTATTGGGTTGTTAAACATTGTTAGGTATAGCTGAACATAAACATCATACATAATGATATTTTTGTAAAAATAAATGTATTCGATTTACTATAATTGAAAGGAAATCTATCTGCCAAAAAAGTCATTATTTAAAAGATATAGCCTATCAATCTCATATTTTTAAACCTATTTAATTGACCCATAATAATTAGAAATATAAACTAGTGTAATCCACCGTAATCGTTGCAATTGATACCGGTGGAGCAATATGCCGTTATCTGCGGAGAGCGTAAACAGAGAGGTGTGGAATATCCCGCGAATTGGAAAAGAAAACGGTTCACTGACAGCGCCGTCTGGCAGACGGTGACTCCTACGAGTCACTGACTTGCTGCTATAAATACCATATTCTTTGCAGTAATTTGTAGAGCTCAATAGTCAGGCTATTTACAAACACGGTGACAATTTATTGACGGATGAAGTCCTGCGCACGTTAATGAGAATTAATTATAATTTAAGTGTGTCGCTCATTGTCGAGATACGTTTAATAAATAGGTACAAACTAACCGCTCTCTAGTACCGTAAGTACATGTGAAGAATAAAGTGCGCCCTACATTTTATTTCTATTAAGAAAGTGATAATCCATGAACTTGTATAACAAATCAATGGGACGTGTCCTGATTGAAAACTATCAAAGAGACGTAGCTACCACTGAGAGGTACCCACGAATAGCGCTACACTGCTACGAGTGTAATACAAAAATAGTCATGGCATATTGCTAGAGATGTCGTTTATGGCAACTAAGGGGCGCAATCCAGGAGACGGACAGCTGCTTTTACCTGTGCATCATCAACTCTTACTGGTCGCGCATTCTGGGTATGGTGATTATTAGCAAAAACCCCTATTAGAGGAGCTCTATGTATGTCCAACAGTAGAGCTGAAAAGATTGATAAATGAATGATGTTTTAAGGAAGGTAAGAAAAAGGGGGTTAAATAAGTATCATTGTTAGTCTTAACATTGAAAATACATTGTGTTTTGAATGATCGCTACGCTTTTGATGTTTATAGTGGTTGCAATAATATGTTTTTGCAACTTTACTTTATGATATAACATCCTATTGTAGTCACGGTGAAAGAAACTTTAATATTTATTGCAGTGCTTTTATAGTCGACTTCAGGTAAGATTCTAAATCTATGCAAGGTATATGGAGGTCCGGCACGAATATTAATATCAGCATTCAATATTTCAGAAAAGTTATGTTTTTTTGACTGACGAAGTCATGGAATTATTGAAAAATCTAGAAACGCTCGTTTAGAACTATTTATGCAATTAACAAGTTGTTAATTTATTATCAGACCTGTCTATTCTTGAATTTAATTGGAAACGATAAGATTGAAACCTGTCAGCGCCGAGGCTGGCGCCTACGAGGTGCTTGGGAAACACTGTTGGCAAGTGACCTACTAATCTTCAGACTTATACCTAAGTAATGCAATTATTATTAGGATTATTATTTTATGTTAGCGAAATAGCAAACGAGCATGCAGCCCACCTGATGGTATAGGTGGCCGAGGCCAATGTCGCCGTCGGATACCTGTAATCAACCCCAGATATGATCACAGTCCTACCTGGGGTCGACCACAGATGCGTTGCTACCTTTGCGGACTGAAGTGGAACGCCTCAATTAAGTATGTCTCCCTTACCACACCCTTCAGACCACAGCAACGTTGAACATACTGTTATTAATAAGGCAATATGTATGTGTAAGGAAATATGTATGTGTGGCGGTGGTGCTGCCAAAGTCGAACCACAAGGGTTGTAGCACCTTTTATTATTGGCAATTTACCGTTATCAATAGAAATGTTATGATTTTTGTTAAAAATAAAGAAAGAATTGTCTAACAAAGATAAGTAACGGAAGCAAAACGTCCCATATCTATTTTTGGTCGTAATCTAACATGTTTTTTAAATAAGTGACTGCAGTTTATATAGGCCATCTATTCTGAAAGTGTAAAGTAGGTATAGATAATGTGACTTGTGATTAGAGGGCAAGACTCCAGTGATTAGAACTCAATAATATAAGTAATATAAGTTTTTATGAATTTTATTAATTTTAATAACTCATAACCAAAACAACATAGAACGGAAAATACTAATATATATCAATTAAGTAAAATCACCTTCAGTTAAGCCAGAACCCTTTAGAATTCAATTTAAATTATCATTTCGGTGACTGTCCTAATTCTGTTGCGGTAAATTAGGCTAACAATAATCTATTAACAGAACAGAGACTAAAATTAATTTGATTGATATTTATAATCAGGAAAGTGACAAGGCCAGATATCGATTTGTTTTGTTCAGCTATTAAACTCTAATAAACAACGCCTCATTAAATGTAACTAAATGATAGAAATAGCTCCCGGGAGCCGCCCTCTGACTCGTGCTGTACCTACTATTGTAGATTGGAGCTTTGTCTCTTCCCTTTTGGCTTATCTATGGCGCTTGTCTGGCCCGACTTGATACTGATGACTTATATAAATCAAATAAACATTTATTCATAGTACTCGTTCATAACATAGTACATCGTTCTTTACAAAACGACAGCCTCCTCAACGTCGCTTCGCATGTCGTTTCGTTTATTGAGAAGAGAGAATTTAATTCTATTACTTACATAAATCTGTTCCATATTCTCTTCGTTTTGCATGAAGTTCTTACTTAAAATGTGATTTATTTTCTTAAATTTCTTTATACTTAAGCCGTGATTATTAAATAAAGGTTAGTGCATACACATTACCTACATATTTTACACAACTTTCCCTCATACCTATGCACGAAGCGTTGTAGCTTAGTTTTTAGGGGCTATGCTTAACCACAGTTAGTCACAGTTTTATTTGGGTTCGGTTACAGTTTCTCACTGAAATAATCACGCAGCAGTAAGCATGAGCGTTTGTTAGGGGATGGGTTTAGGGGCCGGGCTCCACTCGGCATAGTCTACAAAAGAAAATTCTTCAAACAAGAGAACCTTTATTTGTTTTATTGTTGAAATTTCGGAGATTATTTTTTCCGGACACCACCTTTGAAAATAATTTCAGGGACTTGCTACCCTTTTTGTATTTCACTGGCCGCCGCTGTTGCACGTAGCTATACCTATGTCCATGGCAGTAGGTATTAGCACTGCTATTATGGGATTAAGATGATTTATGTTTGTTTGTCTAAGTCATTAAAGTTATTACCTATTAAATAAGGTATTGCACTTATGGATATACACTAGGTCCAATTTAATTACCTATATGTAATCGATGAAATTAAGTTTTAGGTATGTCATTTGTAAATCAATAGTGCACAGCAAATCTTGTTATCATTGAGTGATTTCAACATTGTTTTGGTTTTTATTGTTATTATTTAAAATAACTTCAATTATGTTCTTTGAAAGAGGTTCGACCATGGAGGTAGATATCACTGTCACACCTATTTCTAGCGTGAACCAGTTCGTATGTTTCGATGGAAGTGTGTGGATGCCAGTTGACTTACTAACGAGACGAAAATGATAGTTTCGTACCTAATGTAAGTACTATAGCTCCCTTCAGAAGTGGCAGATCTGTAGTAAACTTCAGGTAGAACCCCTGTTTTGGGAGATGATGGTTATAGATGTCTATTTCATAATTGGTAATTGTGACACCTACAATCAGGTAGACTGGATTATTTTTTACTTCATCAATTTAAATAAAAACCTCGTTGATTTTAGGTATTTACCTACATCCCAAATACCGATAATACTTAAATTCAACTAAATATTTAAATTTTCTTTATTGCTCCACACCTGAGAATTGTATGATTTTTTGTTATGAAAAGGTCAAATTGTAGAGTAAGAACTCATATGTTATGATACCTTGTTGGCGACCCGTAAGTACTTTGGCTTTGTTGTCTAGCGCTAGGATATAACTTTGCTGTGTTCTGGCAACGAATATAGGCAGCGACTACGTAATTTTCATTTAGCAATGTGTGGTAAGTCGAGACAAACTTACTTTTACACAGCTTTTTGTAGTCCTTAGGGATGGCAAAGTAGGTGAACTGTGAACGACTTACATGATCGCTCAGGGACTTATTTACGCACCGGCAGGATACAACAAAAAACGAAATTTAAATATTACTCATGTTCTCCGTCCCTTTTTATTGTAAAAGCTTTTATGAAAACTTTCCATGAACTTAGTTTACGACAGCCGACGCAAACAATATAAGCTATATGGCGATTTATCTCTGAGGATCTTCTATTCATAATGTAGCTTTACGCGGAATATTGAAACATTGTTTATTATCCATGAACCATAAATGGCGTTTCGAGCAATACCGCTTGTATCTTTATTACCCACTCGGCTACTTCAAAAGCAATTGCATTACTTGACTGCGTTGTCCTGCGACTGTTGTGTTCCTTACGTTTATTTGTGGACTGAAGTAGATACATAAATTGTGGAGTTTACAAGTTTCCTGACGAGAGTGCGCGATTCATCAGAGCTTGTTCCATATATAGTTTAAGAGTTCAGATTGTGTTATGACTGAAAACAGTCTACGCTGTCGTATGACACGAGACGAGATATCTACAAACAAACAATACATGGTGAATGTTGTTGTATCGATACAATTGGGCACAGAAAAGAGAATAAGGAACATGTGCTTGCATAATATGCTATTGTGGTAGTTTATATGCCGTCAGTACGTTAGTTAAACGGTGATATGGAATAACAGCCGCTACCGACACGGTTACATTATTTGATACCACCATAGGCGAAATAAAACAATAGACTGCTAATAGATAATCATTTTTCAAACGGATTAGTTTATAAACTCGCTTTTATAACTGGATGTACAGACTGCCTCAGCTTATTGAACCAAAGAAACACACCATATAATAAAATCAATAATATCCGTAAGGTTGACTAATGGTATAGTGTAGTTCAAGAGATATGTATGACTGATATGGTAACATGAAACGTGTATACTAAAGTAGGTTTTAAAACACAGGTTTTACAGTTATATGAAAGGACATTCAACTATGTATATATTAGCCAAAGACCAGGTATGAGTGGGAGGAAAAGTGTCATTAACGACTTTTTACCAATTGGTAATAACTAATTAATTAAAGACTTAAAAAGTTAAAATATACATATCCCAACACAGAAAAGAGAAGGTGTCTCTTTCCTTTATGTATCCCAACACTCAATCAATCGGAGACAGTGTATACGTGTGGAGTGGTGTGATTAATTTAAATAAAAATGTTAAAATCCTCTCTATAACCTTTTATTATTGAATCTCTGGTTCTGTAAGTATCGTAGGTATTCGAAGTCTATCCGATTGTTCCGTCCGCGTACGCCACAGTTAGCGCGAGTTGCGGTGCAGCAAACTCGTGGGCAGTACGGCAAGATGCAATAAAATATTCATCAATCATTTGTCACAGGCATCCTCCACGCTGAGATCGGTGTGAAGCAAAACGTAATGAATGTGTTTTTATTCCATGTAACAACTGTTATATCACGGCGTATTAATGCGATGCATAGACTTGGTGACGGAAAACCGCGTAACATAATATTCACGTCGTTACTTAACTATTAATAAGTTTACGGACTTAGCTATGTGAGCAATTGGTACAGGAAAGTAGCAAATAGCTAAGTCTTAACCACAGGCATGAACATTTTAGTGTTGAATTAGCAGTTAATGTAAGTAACGTAGTAATATTATTAGGTTTAATTCTAGTACCTTAGCTCGTAGTACTAAATGAAAATTTATAATTATAGATAATTATAGGTATCATTTTTTGGAGCTTTCTCTAATTTTGTTTCTTGATAAATAATATTTTCAACTGTACTACAAAGAGTTCTAAGTCCTCCAGTTAATGTGAACACCTTTTGAAAAACTAGTATACCCAACTCAAATTGGTTCCTATTTCGTGAAACCATTAATTTGCAACTTAGCACCAAACTTATAATTGGTAATAGAAAATATGCATAGGTAACAGGTGTTTTCCTCCCACTGCTAGATGGGTAGGTAGGTAGAGGTCAATTAATGGCGTTTCAATTGAGTCCCTAATTGTTGTACTGAAATAATTCAAGCAAACTATTCGCATTATTTCAAATCGAAATCAAACATCCACATACTCGTATTTTATTCAAAGCATGAAAATCAATAAACTGTCATCGCTTCGGTCTTTGTTTACGACGAAGAAGCGGCGAAAGAAACTGCTCGAACAATAACAAACAAACCGAGTGCATAATAGTATTAATAGTACTTGCTCGTACTTCAATGAGGCACATGCGTAGTTACGCTAGTTACGGTCAACATTCGGATGCAATTGCACAAATGTAGGGACGTCGAAGGAGCGCAGCCCAAAGTTATAAATAGACAGAGACTGACGCTAGTCCGAGCTGTGGGTTAGACGCCGACCCGGTTAAGCTAATCCCTTGTCAGTGGTGGCTTGCCTATAAATCTTGCGGTCACGCAGGGCTCACATGTCTAATGTCTCGGTAAACAAACATCTTTACCTATTGCCTTACAGCAGGGTTGTCCAAAATACAACCGCATGTGACCCGCAGCTTATTTGTACTTTTTTGCCGTACCTTTCATATAGAAGATAGAAATGAATTACGATAGTGCATGTTGCTTTCTGTAGTGTCTATTTTATGTACAGATTTGTATTGAACTTCGATCGCATCTGGCTTGGACAGCCCTGCCTTAGTATTGTCTTACATGTATGTGAAGGATATTCACACGCAATCTTTCCTTTTCGAACGCTAAAGGATGCCAAGTGCGAGTTATTTATAACTTTTGTATAACCTTGTTACAGAACTTAGTCCGATTGGATTTATCATATTGAAACTACCGAAAAGTTACTGAATTAGAAAAAGCTGTAAAGAGGTACATAATATTTGATTAAAGATATGTCTTAAAGTTAGGTTCTAAGTAATTTCTAAGAAATTTAGTAACAAATATTAGGATATATCAACGCTGGAAAGCTTAATTACTGTAAATCTAGTACCTATATGTGACTCTACAAAAGAGTTAAAGAGCTTGTTTAAATTTCAAAAACAAAATCATAACTTTATATTTTTCGACGTAGAAACCTAAAGAATATTATATATTGCTATATATTATACGTTGCTAGGTCGAATAAATATAAAGTTATGGTTTTGTTTCTAAAATTTAAAGCTTTCGGCTCTTTTGTGGAGTTGAGTATTTAATTTTTATTTTATATTAGAGCAATTACGCTTTTCAGCGTCGATATATAAAAGATTTTAATTTGAATGAGGAACACAACGTATTACAGAACAACTTGTGCATATATGATTTGATGCAAACAGTCCTCAAACATTTGATTTCCATCCACTTTATATCTGCCGTTCCATATGATATTGTCAATAAAGCAATTGTAGAGCTTATAATGTAAATGTAGTTCTTCCTGTGTTTGTTTATACGTTTACGCAATCATGCTGTGGCAGTTTGTTTATTGAACGTAAATTATTATTATTGCAACGTATAATACGTAAATTGAATTTAACTGTACGACTACTGTTATACTATTAAAATGATAATCCTAATAAACACCCAGACCTATGACAACGATCGAAGTTTATCATTCAGGTATTAAACTTATCGAACCTGGAATCGAACCCGGAACTAACTGCGTATCAGACCAGTATGATTACACCGCCGCTACGGGGGTCAATAAATCAATTGCCTTAGTAGAGTCTTATGTAGATGTAGAAATGTAACCAATACCTATTATAGTTGGAGTTCAATTTTGTGTACGGCTTCTGCTTTAGCACATCTTTAAAACCAAAACAAGCAGCAGCATAAGGCAGTGAGGCAGAATTAAGAAGATAAGAGCCACTTTAGGAAAGTTAAACGAATTTCGTGGATCCGGTTTTCCGTAGATAAGTACCTAATTGAAATAAAATGAAATGTCTTTGTTTTGTACAAACAGACGAAGTTACTAAAATTTAGCAATTACGATAATAGCTATCTGTTTTTTTACTATTACCTACTAGACTTGTCTTATATCTTATATACAAGACAATGTTGAAGAACAGAATATAAATAGACACTAAGTAATGTTGATGGACATAATTGTTGTCAAAGGATTTACTTAAAAATACGATTAGACGACCTGCAGCAAAATTTAGGTAAGTGGTACCATCCCAAGTACGATAAAAATTATTAAAGCTGTCATAAATCGTACATGCATGATTTAATAAGGTGCTAAAACGAGTACCTATGGTTCAACTGGGAAGGTACCAAGCAGTTCCGTTCCGTTTAAAGAGTGCGGTTGCCGTCGCACTTTCATAAATACATAAAAATAAAAACATACCAGAGATTGACTTCAGAAATCTCCCTCATCTATACGATGTTGTTAATTGATGTCCATGAGCGGGTTTGACCACTTACCATCGGCTGGACTGCGTGCTCGATTTTACTATTTCCTTATTACGAAGTTCCTACACATGATATTGGGTTTTGAAGATAACATTAAAATGTATATGTTATTGGATGCTTATCCATAATTCAATACATAGGACGGCGTGGTTATTGTGGAACCTCCAGGTTTCGGTAATTATTTGCCTTTATAATCCCTACTATTGCACTTATACTAATTTGAGCACGATACATGTGTTGTATCGGAACGACTCCATTTAACAAGGGGTTATCACTTTTATCTATTTTATACACTATTGACTTTTATTTAAGTATGCAGTTAGGTAATAGAAACAATTATTAAACGATGACGAACACATCGAAGTAGAACTCTACCTAAGTTGTATATTCTATACCTATACAGCTGTAATTAGGAATTTCTGCTAAAAAAACAGGTGATTAACGTTAGAACTACAAAGAACAGACTGTTATTAGTGTCACGACGACACGTGTAATATCAAAGGCATAAATTGGACGATCGGGTGACCCTCTTCGGTCGTTACGTTTTGGGAGATGGTAAATTAGACTTTTTTATCCATACACATAATAAAAATATAGTTTAGATGATGATAAGCAGTAAGAATAAATTTCGGTAATATTTATTGTTTTCTGTTTGTTTCTTTATATGTTTGAAATCAAAATAAAGCTTTAATTTGAAGCATAGATACACTTAATTTATTTTCCGTGTCTTAAGACAACATTTAGGAATTAGGTTTAATTTTATTCAAATCTTTATTGAAATAAAGGTCTTTCGGCAGATGATATATATATACCTACTAGCTTTTGCCCGCAGCTTCGCTCACGTGGACTACTGAAATGGGATGAAGATTTTCTATGCATTAAAGCATTTG
>DWPV01005250.1:0-12645 GCA_018251915.1 Urbanus proteus proteus
AAGGTCAATTAATTACGGCTTAATATCAAAATATGGGAATGTTTTGGATATTTTCGTTAACGTTTGATTTAATGATATAATTTTATTTTGATTAAATATTATATTTATTCAGGATTAGTACGGATTTGTCAACTAAAGTTATTATTAAGGACGTCTCCTAACATATAAAGTAAGCAAAGAGATTAAACTTTAATAGCTATTTTTAATATTTTACTCAACTCTGTTAATTTGCTTTTGTGTAGGTAAATAAAATCCGCCTATTTTTAAATACCTTTATAAACTTAATAACTTATAATGGAATAAGGAATATAAAGAAATATAACAAGAGTATTGTTCTTCGTTCGTTTCATAATCACAAAAAATGGAAAAATCACCATCATAGGTATAGCCATATTCAGTATTTTTTAATTAAAAAAAAAAAAAAAAACATTTCTTTGTAATAAAAATGGAACAAACACGTAAATGTCCACTACTGACCATGTACATCTATAACCAATTCCATATAAGATCAGAGTGTTTACTGCGATTGGCCACAGATGCAATGCTACTCACGAACTGAGTTAGAAAAGAAACACTGTTCTAACCAAAACTTAGCAACGCTTGACACTGCAGTACACAAACCTTCAAACATTCAAACAAACAAACAAGTGTCCATCGGAAGGACAATAAATAGATGATTCAGATATATGACGACAAAAAAATATAATTACTATCGCTGGTTACTTTATCAAATTAACACATTAAGTACTATAAACACTACTTCCTCAGTGATCTCACAGATCGAATTACACAAAAATTAATATTCGATGTAGCACCTCTAAAGTGCAACATCTATAATTAAACAACAGAACTCGAAGCCTCTTCGGCTACACGGTACTTATGTAATAACGTTGTGTGGTCCAAGTCATGAGATGTAGTTTTGTGCCTTACTTTCCTTAAATGCCAATCACAAAAATAAAATTATTCAGCTATATTTTCTTTACATTGTAAACATGTTTGAATTTTGTCTTAATATCAAATATAATTTAGTGAATAGAAAAAAATCTATTTCTAGGAAAAATGATTTGTGGATTAAATCAGACTTCCGAAAAGAATATTTTAAGTTAAAAGAATACCTTTATTTTTATTTATATAATATTTTTACTTATAACTTTTACAACGTTATAACTTTAACACATTTAAAAAATAATGCCCCTCAGCCATAAACCTCATACCTGAAATACTTTAAGAACTTTATTATTTGATTATTTTCCTGTTGATTGGTAACAATAAATACAGGCATTTTTAAATATTCATAGTAGGTAAGTGACGTTCAAATCTTGAAACAAAATTGAACATCAGAAACCCAAACCTATTGATCATGATCATGATCATTTCTCATTAGTGATGTCAAACTAAATCTAACATGGTAGATTCCCTAAGATACTTGATAATACATAATAATTATATAAAACGAAAGAGCTTGATGAGAATAATATTTATTAAATCAAATATATATAAATTTTAAAAAACTTTTTTAACATATATTTGTTTTTTTTTAATATTCAGGATACTTTTAAAACTTTCCCGCACATGGTGTATAAGAATTTCTTTTAAAACAGGCGACCAATGAGTAAAAATATTAGTAAACCGCTCATCGCGTGACTTGCACCACAGATGTCGAACAAAGTAGAAAGTTACGTCTAAGGTTTTTACAGCAGGGTGTGCCTGCGGTCAGCGACAAGTGATGGCATTTCACCTCTTCTGTTAAATGCCCACTTTTATAGTTCTGCTGCGCTTCGCATGTTCTTGAGATTGAAGATTTTATGGTTAATTTGTTAATTTAATTAAAATTGATTTACACCTATTTCTACCTAATAACGGCAATGTTAAGCGCTGTTGCGTTCTGGCTTGGAGGGTGTGGTAAGGGAGACATACTTATTTGAAATGTTCCAACTTAGTCCTCAGGGGAAGCAACGTATTTGTAACCAACCTAAAGTCAGGCTCTGTTCTTATCGGGGGTTGATTACAAATGTCCATGGGCTGCAAAGGCCACTTACCGTGGTCGATATAACTTTTACATCCCCTATCAATAAATATAATAAATAATGATAAAGAGGTAAATTTTACGTACAAATAGATATTCGTGTCAAACATTAATTGTGACGAGAATTAAAAAGTTGAGATAGTGAAATTTATAGGTATAAGTAATTATAAACTTCCAGAAAAAGTATCTCCAGAGGTATTTAATTGAGTCAATAAAACGTAATTGATTACTGGAACACCTTGTCAATTAAATATGTCTATATTATTTTGTATAATAACCTCTAAATTTAACCCAGTACATATACTTTTGCTTAACCACCAATCGAACCCTGTACACCGCGTACATGGCATTATCTTTCTTTAAGATTTTTCTTTTTCTTTGAGGTGCAACCCAAAAACGCTTCGTTAAAACAAACTAAGAATTCTCTACCAACATTTAAAACAAATAAGTTAAAACTTAATTAACCGTGAAGTTGCTTAGTAGCTTGATAAGTAACTTGAGTGTAGGTACGTGATATTTTCCCATCCGGTAGCGTATTTACACGGTGATGTCAGATGACATACTTACTTATTATTTAAATAAAATAACGACAGTGGAGGTTGCGTGTGGTTTGACACGCAGGGATCCGGGTTTGATTCCGAACGCAAAGGGGTGAATAGGTAAATTTTACTTGTATGTATGGAAAAGGTTATTCATTTATTTATTAACGTAATTTGTATCGCGATATTTTAGTTATTTTTTAAACTTTTTGTGTCATAAATTAAAGTTACGCGTTTTCCATGTTAAGAAAGTTCATCAAAATTTCATCATTTTCAAGAATTTTATGTTATGTTTACAATTATTTGTATAATGATTTAACCTGTTATTGGTTAAGATCCATTTAACATTTATAAGTTATTGACCACAAATCCGCTGACATATTCAATTATGACATGTAAATACAAAAAAATAAAAATAATCAGATCGCCCGTCGTAAAATGACAACGAATACACATTAAATGTATAATATGTTTAAATAGCAAAATTAATAAACCTATTTGCATCGTTTCTTATTCGGTAGCATATTTACAATGGCGTTCGTGATGTCGGGGCCATAGTTAATATTTGATCAAATCTCGACCTGAAGCAATAAAATAATATCTATGTAAATTGAATTGAGAAATACGCAGATCTTCACCTTTGATTTAGGTTTACAACAAGGCGGCTTAGATCGCTTTATAATTAAAGTTGGGTTTTTTACTATAATATTTTTCTACTTTAGTTAATTTTTAGTAAAATTTCAATTAATTAGGTTATTTGAAAACGTTTATGAAAACTTATTTGATAGTTAATTTATCTTTAAAATGTTATTTGAAGGCGTTTTGTCAAATTGAAAAGAGTGATTTTTTATATATGATCGAAGTAGCAAACGAGCATGAAATCCATCTGATGGTAAGTAACCACTGCCGCCCATGAACATCTGTAATCAGCCCCAGATAAGTATGTCTTCCTTACCACACCCTTCAGTCCAGAACACAGCAGTACTTAGAACTACTGTTATAAGGCAGAAATAATATTGATATAGGTATCTGTACCGTAAATATTAGCAAACCTAGATATTCCCTTCATATTTTTATAAATGAAATAAAAAACAGCTTTTAAAATATTTCAGCACCAAGTTTGTATCGAGCCTAAATTATCCCAATCAGTAAACAGCCTTAAAGTTTTATTGTAACATGACACCAGCCGGCTTGATTGTAGATAATCCCGTGATTTTATATGAAAAACGTCTCGTAAAGTGTCGTAAGTATTTTCATGGGAATTCCATATCAATAAAGCTGTACATAATATGGCTTATCCGGAACCACATGAGATGCAAATTAATTCGAAACTCGGTAATGTAGACGGGCGGGTCAAAGGGCTTGTTTAGTTATTCTTATGGTGCAATTGATGTTATCGTATAGGTTGATGTTAAGAATTACAATAATCGTATGATTTATTTTTGTATAAATGTGTATGTATGTATATTTTGTTTGTTTTCGTTAAGTACGAAAACCAAGATTTGTTTTAAGAAGTTATTGATAAATATAGAGGTAAATGTTTATTTTCAAAGGTGGTAGGTTTCATAGTTTCGCGGCTTGGTTAGATAAACGTACAAAGTCAATGAGCACTGGATGTTGTTGAGACCTTATGGGTGACCTCTGGTAATTGGTAATTTGGTTGGTACGACTGAATAGGGCACTTTTATTTTTTTGAAGGTCTTATGTGTGGTTTAAAACATTTGACACGAGTCGACCAGTAACCAACACAATCAACCATCAAGCACTGCCTTGTACTGTGGTTATGTATGCTTTAGGCCTCAACGAGCTGTAAAGAGAGGGCTTTTTACAAAAAGACGTAATTATATTGATTCATAATATTTTTTACCTCAGTTCAAAAAGTGTCTATTTTCTCCAAATAAAAGACATCAACGCGAATACACCCGTCTCATTCCACTTACGTTAAGTATTTTATGCAAATAGTAATCACACATACCTACTTAGTCTTAAAAAGCTTATTAGTTAATGCCAGTACTAAGAACCGAAAACTAATTATTCGTATTTCGAATAGCTCGCTCCAAATTTAAATTAAATCACCGCCAGAGGCGTTGCACTGGAAATGTTCACACGATGGTTTGACGTGACGTGACGTGACGTCAGTGACGTGGGCCGTCAGAGGTCGTGACGTGACGTATCGGTGTGACCCGGACGAACTTAGAGATCTCATACATTTGTTTAGTGTTGGCTTATAACAAATATTTGTATAGTGTATTTAGTTATTACTTTTTTATTAATAAGAATGAGGTGATTATTATTTTAGCGACATCTTTAGTTTAAATGTTTTATTAAAATTATGCCTATTTAGTGTTATATTTCTACCCCTTAAGCTAAATAAACAACGTAAGCTTATAGTAAATACAGATGTGGAATTAACCCTTACTCTTAACGCATTCCCATAACCATGATAAAAGGTCCTTAAAAAAGAGCTCTTTGTGAACAAGATAGCTCTTTTTGCACTTTTTCATAGTAGCAATTAGAGGACATATACAAACCCTTTGCATTACATTTCCCTATAGGTCAATCTCTAATTCTCGCCAGAAACTTAACAACTCAACTATATCTACAAAATACAACGAAATATAAACATAAAACATAAAAAGTATTGTACACAAAGTGTGAATGTACTCTTAAAGTTTTTTAACTCGCAATTAACGAATTACATCTATCAAATTAGATATGCACATAGTATTAGCGTTGATTGATTTGGCCAGATCACTGTGTCAGTTAACTTCATCTCGTTTCGAAACGTTTCGTTTCGTTTGGATGGCATTGATGAGGATATGGATAACATGATTTAGATTTCTAATCTTTTGCAGATCGAAATTATGAGTGATTTTGTTTGTGTAATGTTATACATGCGAATTGGTTAAGCATTTTATTATGTATGAGTAGACATACCTATGATTTTCGTTCTTGTTTGTTTTTTTTTTACAAAATGTTGTCTATAATTTTAAGTTTAGATTTAAGTTACTATTTATAATCCATGTTTCTGCTATATATTTATTTTATCTACAAAAATGTAATTTTCGTAAAGGAAAAAATTCCAAGAATTGTTTGCAAGCAAATCGGCATCTATTCAAATGTCACACTAACAACGATCATTCTAAAATGAGATAAAACAAAAAAAGATTAATGTATTGTTGAAAGATTTTGAACGGAATTCTGTATACCGAATAATTACTGGGATGGTGCAAGAACCCAAAATTAGTCCGATTAAGTATAAAAAATAATATAGTGTCATTTAATTAAAAATAACAAATATTTTAATCAATGACTTCCGTTGAATCCAATAAATCAACAAAACGGCTATAAATCAATCAACACTATTTCACAGACCTCACGTATTCTTGTTCCAATTTAAATGATTACAAAGTGACCTCACGAGCCATCTTAATATGAACCAAAGATGGCCGCTAGTTTTTTGAGCGAATAATGTACTTCTGAAAGATTTTGAAGGCATTTCTATCTTACGAATGTCCAATTATGTATAAAAAACTATAATATAGTGTCATTTAATTAAAATTGTCAAATTTTCTAATCAGTCACTTCCGTTGAATCCAATAAATCAACAAAACACTATTTCACGGACCTCACGTATTCTTGTTCCAATTTAAATGATTACAAAGTAACCTCACGAGCCATCTTAACATGAACCGGAGATGGCCGCCAGTTTTTCGAGCCGTCATCCTCGAGGCATGCCCGCGTTGTTGACGTGTGATGTCAAAATTTTGAACATTTTAGTGACAGATGAGTTAATTTTAACGACCACATTAACGTTCCTTTGTTAAACGCTTCACTCTTGACATGATTTGATGAACTAGCTTGATTGTGTTTTAATATTCGAATTTATTTGGAACACAATTTCTACTCTTATTTACTTGTAAGATGTGTACCTGACACAAATACCTCCAAAATCAACAACTAAAAATATGCTTCACCACGCTGTTATAATATGGTTGTTATAATTGGGTACCTACGTGTCTACGATATAAAAATAAGCAAGAAGAAATATTTAGTATTTTGTTTTTTTTTTCTTGTACACAATAATTCCTTTTTTATCATTATCTGACTTTTAGTCTAAATTCGACCTAGGGTAATCAAGTCAAGTTTATCTAGACTTAAAAGAGTAGAAAGTGTGAAATTTGCATGACACTGTATTAAAAGCTGACCAATCCATTCACTAATAACATGATATACGTATCCGTAAAGTCATATTATATTCAGGTCTAACATATCCAAACAATACCTAAGACAGTTACATAAGCGTTCCAGGGTTTTCCAGGGCCCTAAAGTTTAAACATTAGTTATTGTAAACCGCGGAGATTGCGACAATGTAACACAAAGGATTGAATGCAATTCGCATGCGTAGAAACCTAAGGCACCGCAATAGAAAAGATCGTAAAACGCCTCCATACAAAACCACTCGTCACTTGTTGTCACTTTCCTCCGCTCGTAAATGTAAAACCTTGCTCGAAGAATGTTCACAGACTAGCATAAACTCACAGTTACGCCCGTATATATTTTTTTATTTTAAACGAATATCTATCAAATTCTATATATGACGACCCGGATGGTGCAATGGTTAACATGCCGCTAATCCGAGGGTCTGGGTTCGATTCCCAGCGAGACGGGACGTTGAATGATGAGTTTTAATTTCCATTCTTGGTCTGGGTGTGTGTCCTTGTGTATTGTCCATCGTACCCACGACACAGGGAATCCTAGTGTGGGGCTATGAGTGTGAAGCGTTATTTATTTATTTTATTTGTCTTCGTTGACAACCACCGTGGCGGAACAATCATCGTACTAGTCTGATATGAAATGGATTCCGCGTTCGATCGCTGGATTCCGTTCTGGGTCTGGGTGTTCGCGTATTCATCTTTGCGTATGTATAGCATCCACGCCACAGACGATAATCCTAATATGGGCTGCGTGTTGAAAGCTCATTTTTTGTTTGTTTTTTTTTTATATAGAATAATTGCGTCTAGTTTAAATGTATTATGTTTAAATTTGTTTTCCTGCTGATTTTTTGCATAGCCTTACTCTTCATGAACTATTCTATTACACGTATAAGATAACATAATTATCTAATAGCTTCACAATACATATATGTTTATCATTAAATAAAAATAAAAGCAAAAAAAACTTATATTTATAAGACAAGCTACATTTTTCATTCAAAATACTTGAATGCTAATAGTAAAATGATAAATAATTATAATTCATACAGACAATTAAGCATTAATTGAAACAGGCGTAAGCGCAGTCGAGTGCAGCTTAATGAAACTATCATTTCTATGTTACTCATAATTACTGGATTGTAGTTTAAGAGGTTGTGTGGTACAAATCATGAGCGTGAGATTGTAGATATTAGCTATCTAACATTTTATTTCGAAATCGGTAAAATTAGTAATTTTGACGACTGTTTATACTACTTTTATGAAGTAACTAAAAAGAAAATAAATTGTTTTATTTAAAGACATCTCGAAAACTTTTATAATAGACAATTTCCAAGATTCCTAGACAACTTGGGATTTTTATCGCAAACTCTATATTTTTAATAGAACACTTCTGGAATCGTAACATGTTTGCAACATATTTTAAGTGGACCCAGAACAATTTTTTATTTCAATATTTAGATTACTACTAATAATAAATCTGAACATGTAAGTAAATCACATACAAAAACGTAGGTAACCAAAGTTATAATATCTTTTGTTATAAAATCGCTTTCACTTACATATTGTACCATAAACAGACCACCTGAGTGAGCATTAGCAATTTTATCTGCCCCGACAATTTACACATTACTAATTAACTTTTAAGCACCGGTAACAATTAATACTCAATTAATTCTCGTTTGTATCAAAGGAAAATTAATTATGTTATACTATTTTTATTATAATTAAATTAAATTATCAAACGACTTTATAGTTCACATGATGGTAAGATTCCATAGACATTAATTGTCGTTGATTATATAATTAACTTCAAATCAGATTAGGGTTGGTCCATCCATATGCTATATGGGAAGAGTTGGGAAGAGTCCTATGGTGGAAAATAGCAATTTTTGCCAATACTTACCACTCCTAGCGTGAGTATCGGTGACCGCAGTAGGTATAGATTTTACTAAAGAAGAAGCTAATTAATCTACATCTGAAAGGAACAGGGCAGCGGATGGCAATATCATCGCAACTCAGACCTCAACTCAATGGTATACGCTGTGCATATTTTTAGTTACTATGAATATGTTTAATATTTAAGTATTATGTTTTAATTTTATATGACGTTATTAAATATAATATTTATTCAATAGATATTGGTTCTGTAACATTTACTTTTATATCTACGAATATAATCAATTAAATTACAGTAAAACTGGTCAATTTCTCATATCAGCTTCATCTTAGTCTCGTTTTTATTATCAAGATGACTTTTCCGTTGTAATAAAATAAAATTGTTGTTTGTTTCTTTTAGTGCTACTATTGATATTTATTACAGTCAATAGTACAGTTTGGACTGCTTTTAGAAAATGGTAAAATAAATAGCATAACGCAATATACATTCCTACCTAATATATATTTATAATACGTATAAAAACTTAATAAGGATGATAATTTTATTAAACAAGTTGTTAATAAGCGGCTGATCTAAGATTCTCCTGCCAGGTCACTTCACTTTCTAACTTCTTAGAACTATAATTGGCGACGTTATACCTGTAGAAGTACTTAGTACTATGTGCTGTTTACCGGGATAATTTAATAAAGATTCAAAACTTTTTTAAGAATAAAGGATCATACAAGGCAGCCCACCTAATTAAAATAAGCGGTAACTTCAGCTCATTTAATTAATTACCACCATATATACAATTATTTCTACTCAAAACGTAGAAGGTTTATCAATCCTGAAGATAAAGAGGATCACCATAAGTATATGTAGGTCAAAGTTTAGGAATAGGTGTGCCTGTGTATTTAGGAATGGTATCTCCTCTCCAAACCATACTGCTCGTTTTAACACCTTAATTTCTTATCTTTGAACCAGCTATAAGGTAGTTGTTTGATCTCGACCTCAGGAAACCTCTTAAGAGGTTCAAATCTAAGGCACCTGAGATCCTTAAAATGTATGTGTGTATTAGAAAAAAATCCCTTGTTTGGCTATCGCCCTAGCAATAGGATAATGACTTTATAATGACTTACAGCTCACAATAATAAAATAATGACATTAAAATAGTATATTGTACACAAGTGTAGTGAACTTAGTAAATGTAGTTCTAATTCCGCGGCGCAGTCCAATCGTAACGAAGATTCACCCGGCGGGTCACCGCGCACTTTCTAACGCGTTAAGGCGACAACGCATTTTTATACTGCGCCTTTTATAGAATTCACATAATTTTCTTGTTATAGTTAACTTTATTAGGCGAGAAAGAACACAAATATTCTACAATCTTACACTATTCTGAAATTGGTGTGGTTATTATGTTGTGGTTACATTAGGTACTAAAAATTAATATGAAAATTTAGTTAACAATAATTGATATTATTTTTAAACTACTTATGTTAATATACCCGGTAAGGGTTTTTTAAAAAAGATAAACTGAAGATATATGAAGAGTTTAATTTGAATATAAAATGTGTATAATTAAAAATATCCTTAATGCATTTTTAGAAATAACCGCTGGTCAAAATCGCCGGAATTATTTCAGGTTTAAAAAAATCAAAAAGACAATGACTCATTTACATAAGAACAGTGTTTATATTTTAATCACTTAACGAACTTGTAGCTATAGAAATCGCATTAAATATTTAAAATATTCCTTATTTTTATTTCGTAACTTATTCGCTTCGATTTCCGTGTCATCGAATACACAGCGTACCATCGCTTAAAATTTATGGTGTGAATAGGAAAACCGTTGGTACCGTTACAAAACGAGACAATTTTCCTCACGATGCCTTCCGTTAGTGTCAAAGAATTATAAATCGTTACATTATTTATGCAGGCCTCGAAAACCTCGGAAAGGTTAGCAAACCTTCGACACGACTTCGCGCTTAGGTATCGATGAAATAGAAATCGGATGGAACATCTTTTGGAATGACACACATATTTTCGCTATCATATCGGTACGGGATATTTCGTTTACATTTCTCTTATTGAGTTTTGTAGCTTGGATTTCTTAATGTTAAAACAATAAGTTATAATAATAGAAATAATTCGTAATAAGTAAAACGTTCATTATAACAAAGTTTTATTTACTTATATTTAAATGTGATACAATTATGTCTAATACTAATATATGCCACACAAGACTTAGAGATATTGAGTTTGAATATAGCAGGCCTTTTTGTTATAGAACAGAAAGATTTGACAGTGGTGCCTCCAATTATAAATGGTTCTATCATCTCACAAGAGAAGAAAATAGTTCGAATTCTTCGCAAAAAAAATCAAATTTCTTTTACTTTTATTACACAAACCACCTTCCCCTTAACACTGTGACAAGGCATACATACTCCGTGATGACCGATCTAAGCCGTGATCTAAGTGTTTAGGGGTCTGCTTTAATTGGAGAAAACCATTCTAATTAAATCGTTGTACGATGACTCAGACAGAAATGTCAACTTCGTTACACAGAAGGAGAAAGGAGGATTTTTTTTTCTAAATTTCTGTAATGTGAAGTAAGTTCTGTAGATGTTAAGGATATGAATTATCATGATAATTGGTATATGATCACTTATGATATGACATAATATGTGGTATAATTACCTACGGTGGTACTATATGATGTTTAAATTCCCTTACAAAAGTTTTATAAACCTGCTGTTTTCGTTTTAAGGCAGTTACTCACATGAGGCATTTTAACGTATTCCTCGATCCTTGATAACTATCACGCTTGGAGATTTGTAACAAACTTCATATGGAGTGGGAATTCTACATGAAACCAAACATTCTGTTGTCATTCCTTAGGTCGCCTTATTTATAGTTGTAGTAGTTTTTGCCCGCGCCTTCGCTCTCGTTAATATGTGCATTCGCATTTAAAACTCAATATTTGGTTTGTATTCTTCAGGTATAATTTAAATGCAATTCATTCTTATCAAGTGGCTGTAGGTGAAAAAGTAGGTAGGTTAGGTTATAAAAGTTATTTTTCCATCCCCCAAGGGTAGCATCTTTTTTCGGGATGAAAAGTACTCTATGCCCTACTTTGGACCGTAGCAATGTTTTAGTTTTAGTTGAGTAGTTAAAGCGAGAGGGCATTGCAAACAAACAAACAAATAAACGGACATTCGCATTTATAATGATTAGGATAGGCTTCCAACCCTTCAGAAATGGCGAAGTGATTCCTGTTTGATTGAACTATATTCAACCATCTTCATCTTGTTCAAAAACATTCGACATAAGACCACAGAACTCCATTTACCTATTTGCATGGTAGTAAGTCCACTTTAGGATCATTCCTATTAAGGTCAAAGGGTATCAAATATACAGAACACATTATTAGAAACACTCGTTATACGGTGTCGAAAGTGCCGTCAAGTAACTGACCACTTAGATGACTCATGTCATGACTAGGTGTTAGAAGTAAGTATAGATTAATGTGAGCAATTTATAATGGCTCCGAGAAAACGTTTACTGTCTCTATTATGTTTGGGAGAGGATATTTTTCATGTTATTATAATATGACATATCAGTTAATGTTTACAGAGGAATGTTAATTGCGAATTGCGAAACTAAGTCGCGTGCTTAGGCTTTTTATTTATGCTGATTTATGTTTGAATTTAATTGATGTAATAAACATCTACTTTTAAAACTACTTATAAAACATACATAATACTTATAAGACTGATATGTGTAGTTAAAGTTAGCGGGCTTAGAAAAATACTTTTTACGATAGGTAATCCCACACACAACATATATATATTTGCACTAAGCATTTTTAATAATGATAAATTCAGCACATCTTTACCATTTATATCATTACTAGCTTTTGCCCGCAGCTTCGCTCACGTGGACTACTGAAATGGGATGAAGATTTTCTATATATTAAAGCATTTG
>DWPV01005251.1:0-12644 GCA_018251915.1 Urbanus proteus proteus
GGTAGGACTGTGATCTTATCTGGGGTTGATTACAGATGTCCATGGGCGGCAGTGGCCACTTACTATCAGGTGGACTGGATGCACGTTTGCTACTTCCATCATATAAAAAAAGTTAAATAAATCCATGGTCGATCATAGATTTTTTTTTGCTACACACATATATCTACGCGATCCATATCCAGTTTCCAGATAGGTTTCAGATAAAGCTATGAAGTTCTTGCCAAAAAAATATTTTGTGGAATAATTAAAAAATGGTGCATACAGACGAAATCATAAATAAACATTACAATCGTTATAATAAAACACGACAAGATTTCTTTACAAAACAAAGCCGTAATTGTTCTTTGCCATCTTCCTTTGTTTGTATAATTAATTCTGGACTAATCGCTTTTTCCATTAGAGATATTGTTTTTTATTATAGCTTTTGTTATTCTACAAATTACACTCGAATGATTAAAATGTATTTACGTTCCTACATCTACCTACACAATAGGCATATTTTCAAGGTGGTCGAACTATTTAGTTCGACTCCGGCGGCACACCTATTTCTGCCTTATAACAGCAGTGTTGAGCACTGCTGTGTTCTGGTCTGAAGGGTGTGGTAAGGGAGATATACTTATCCGAGGCGTTCCAACTCAGTCCTCTAGCAAACAAACAAAGCATCTATGGCATATGATTAGACTAGTATTATTCCGGAATTGATATATTTTAATATTTAATATGTTATTTACGATACGTTTTGTTAATTATGCCGATATTTCGACCCAGTTGCATGGAACGTGGTTACGGCGAAACTGTGACAATCAGTGGCATTCATGGCAATCTTAGTCCAGAGGTCAGTGGCCACTTACCGTCAGATGGACTATCATGGAAGTAGCAAATGAGCGTGCATTTGCTACTTCCATGATATTATAAGGTATCTGCTGGGAACCATAGCTCATCTATCTACTAATCTACTCTAATCTGGGGCTGATTATTATAGATATACATAAGCGAGAAAGACCATTCACCAAGAGTTGTTAAGCTTGTTGTTTAAGCCATTATTACGCACCATACACACTATCCGAGCATTATCAATTAACAATGAAGGTAATTGGCTACAACATTGTTCGGTGTGTACCCGTAAAAATGTATTGGTTAAGCCGCACTTAACCCAATTCGGCGGTGAGCTAATGTGTACTGCTTGTTTAATGTACGCGTTGGTTTTTGTAATAGGATTGTTGTAAGTGCATTTACCGAGATTAAAGGAACAATGGATATAATAGATTGATTAAACTTCCTCAGAAAAAAAATAGGTAGATTACTCACCGCCTTGTATTTGAGTAAAGCCAAAAAACTACGCTACTTTCATGTGTTTATACGTACACTTACAAAAACTAGCGTAGTTTCTTGTCAGTATCTTTAGTTTATTTACGCTCACATAATCACTTTTATAACCCGACCATTTTAAAAATGATTTAATTTTTTTGTTAGGAATGATATATCTATTTTATTTATCTGAGAAAATTTCACGTAAAAAAACATGTAAAGTCTGCATATGAATAATTCTTTTCGACGCGTTCCAACTTAGTTCTCAGAGGTAGCAACGCATTTGTGTCCAACCTCAAGTAAGACTGTTCTTATCTGGGGTTGATTACAACTGTCCATGGGCGGCAGTGACCACTTATCATTAGGTGGACTGCAAGGTCGTTTGCTACTTCTATATTATAAAAAAAAAAATCTTACAAAAAAGTACTCCGATTTTCAAATCCTCGTATCGTAAATTTACCTGAAACAAGAAAAATATTAAATTAGTAATTTCGTAAGTATAATAACAAATAAAATATACCCTTAAGGGATGTTCTATGGTCACTAGTGGACTTTTTCCCAGTGACGAAGCGACTTCAAGACCTACAATATTCGAGCGAATGTTTCTATATTTAGCGCAAACTTCTACAACATACCCGAAACGTCTTGGCCTGTTCCGAACTAGAACATGTTAACTCTATATATTATGACTTGTGCAAACAAAGTCGACAGAGCTCACGAGGAAATCTATACAAATAAATAAAATTGAAGTGTCTGTTTGTGATTTCAATATAACATTTTTTTACTTAACGCATACGAAAGTAAATACGATACCTATAACGAAAATGCAATTAAAAAAATGTTTGTCTGTCTGTCTGTCTGTGTGTCTGTCTGTTTGGCTGAGCTAATCTTCTAAACGGCTGGACCGATTTTGACGGGCCTTTCTTTGGAAGATAGCTGGAGGTCTAAGGCGTAATATAGGCTACTTTAATTTTTGAATAATCCATTAGCGCGCGCTTCACGCGCATGCGCACGCCGTCGCGGGACAGCGGGATGACATTTATGTTTGAATATGTATTCTTCTTTACTTTCTAAACGCGGGTGAAACCGCGGGGTCCAGCTAGTTACTAAATAATTAACAACAGTTTGACCTCTGTCAAATTATATTCAATAAACTAGCTGATCATGTCGTAAATTTAAGTATCCTAAGTTACGCCTTACATCTTTAGTTATCTCCCAGTGAGAGTCCGTCAAAATCGCTCCAGCCGTTTAAAAGATTACCTCAGCCAAACAGACAGACAAAAACAATTTCATTCCTTTTTATTATAGTTAGCATGTATACTTTCACAAGTATTGAGCAAAGAGTCGTTATTTTGAAATCACAAATAGACACTCCATTTTATTGTATAAATGTATTGATTATGGTAATCCAAAATGAAAATTTATCTTTTAAAGTCCCAAATAATGTACATTAAAAATATTTTCAATGCAAAAATTTTCATCAAACTCGGTGCAGTAGTTTCCACGTTATACTAGGCCAAGGACAAATTAATTATAGCTTCATATTATTATCATAGATAGGTATGTATATGTGATATAGATACTTGCTCTATACAGACTATATGAAATATGTATCTATATATATTGCAAGTTTCAGGTAATTGGCCCTCACGAGTTCTGCCATCCTCCCTTTCATTTCGGATAACGACAGTTTTATTAAACGAAAAGGCAATTTTTCGTATCTCTTAATTGCCTATTCGGCGGGCGTAATGTTTTTAATTAACCCAAACAAACTTAACTCGCCGTCTTACTAATTAAACGCTAAAAGGGTAATATGCTATCAATTCTTTGCTTGGATTTAATGAAAACTCGTTACAAAGGCGGCGAATTTTTTCGCGAAAATTTTGCAACAAAAAATCAGGGACGAAAGTAGGTAGGTATAGGCCACACGCAGTTTTCCAGATTGAAAACCGCGGACAGTTTGCAGATTTTTCCGCAAGAACCCTTCCATTTTAGGAGTGATAAAGTTAATTGTTTGTTACAATTAAAAAGGGCGAAAATTACCTCCCATTCCAGCGAACCTCTTCGCATTTGGGTAACAGTACCGATAAAAGCGTGAACTGCTTTTACGATTTTTTTATTTCAGAAAACGTGAACTAGGAGGTACCACGCAAGTAGACCACTTGATTTATATCAAATCCTACCTAAGGATTACCACAAAGACATTACCGCACCGCTCGCTTTTGAAGAGAACCTGTAAATAAATGCTCTTTGTAAAGTAGAAAATATGACGGTGGAGCCTGCACCGTCGAACCACGCAAAGTAGTTGAAACTCCTCATACAAGTCTAGTATCACTTATTAAACTCCTCATATATGTACTCGTATGTTGATAGCATGCGTAACAAACTAAATCAAATATCGCTGCAGATTTACATTTAATCTTTACGGAACATGACATCTGGCATATAAGGGTTCATAGCAAAACATAACGAACCAACAAAGTTTCTAGGAAAATAATATACTCCGTATTACATCACGAGATATCAACTAATTTCTGGCAGTTAAAAATGAACCTTTTGGTAACGAGAGAGGGTTACATTTGAACCGTAGCGTCTTCCCTGATTTGTGCCTGGATGCATCTCGGTGACAAAACTTTGAAATTGCGACTCTAACTGCTAAGATGCCATCCCACCTCTTAAGTAAGTATTATTACTTGCGCAGTATACACCGGCTTGTGTTACTCGCTATTTCTGTCAAGCCTTTTGTGAAATACGGTAAAATATGAAGTGTGCTCAGTTGTTAATTTTTTAAAGAAATAAACGTCTATATTGTTTCACGTTTAATGGCTAATGCTTGTATTTGTATCATCTTTTTGGTACAATTGGATCAAATTCTGATTTAGTTTGCTTCTGATTTCTCAACATTGGCAATGTGTTTGGTGATTACCTCATATTTCTAATGACGTTAAAGTTTAGAGTTCGATGACCCCTTAATTTTTTTTGACTGACTGGTATGTGATCCTGAATATAAAAATCTGTTTAATGCAATTTGATTTCAGCAAATAACCTGGTTGCTTGACTTAAGAACTTATTGGAACGTCCTGTGTGAGTGTCTTTTTTTATATGATCGAAGTAGCAAACGAGCATGCAGTTCCACCTGATAAGTCACTGCCGCCCATGGACATCTGTACCCTATATAAGATCAAGGTTCTACCTGAGGTTGACCATAGATACGTTGCTACTACCTGAGGACTGAGTTGGAACACATCCGATAAGTAAGTATGTCTGCCTTACCACACCCTTCAGATCAGAACACAGCAGTGCTTAACACTGCTGTTATAAGACAGAAATAGGTGTGGGGCTGCCGGATTCGAACTACATAGAGTTCTACTACCTTCAATACACTTCCATCTTATAACTGAAGCAGCCTTACAATCCTACGACTATCGTATTTTTTAGTTGTATCCAAAAAATGTATTGTGGCATTTCTACAAGTATCAGCTTGTTTGATTCTATGGTTTATGCTAAACAAGGTATGGTTCGAGTGATATTGTATAAATATTAGTTCGGAGAGTATGGCTTCGACCGCGTAGCAGGTGCAGGGGAGATTGAAATGTAACAGTACTTTTATTGTTTTTCAGTGCGTAGAAACAATATTTATAAGTATACGTACGTCATATCACTTAATATCAAGACAGGTTTTTATTTTTTTCTTTGTCAAAATACCAGTGCTATTATAACAAAAGTTATCTTTTATAATTGAAACTTAACGTTTTGGTTGCGCCGTAGGCGGGTAAAAACATAGTTCGAGATCCGACGTAGTATACCCATTAAATTTGCTATTAATCAAAATATAATTTTAAACGAGCCCGTCAATTAAAATATGGTCTCTACCACACTCTTATGAAGCCATTGCTCGAGCTATGTAGTTAGTACCACTTGTACTATATACTAGTACAAGCAAGGAGTATGTAGAGTTCTGAGTTCGTTCCTGGCAAGGCGAGTATCTAAAATTGGCGTTAACGCTGCAGACATTAGATTTAAAAGATAAGATAATTAGATTATTTATTCTTCAACCATCACAACCAATTCGAAGTAACACAATTCAATTAAAATAATCATATTTTATCAATCCATCAATGTAAAATAATCATATTTTATCAATCCAATTTTATTAAAAAAAATCCACATTTTACAAATGAAGCTATATTTTACTGAAAAATGAAAATGTTACTAAAGTTTGGTTTTAAGAGGAATCGGATTGTAGTTTTATTTCATCGAAATAGGCAAGATTTTAATATTTTAAAATAGGATTTGTTTTTGGCCATCATAGAGTATATTCTTTTATCTAAATTTTTTAGTAGCGTACTAACGTTACTTATTTTTTTTAGGTTCAAATTCATATGTCGGATGGTTATTAAAGCGAATGGTATCTTCGGAGTTCATTATTTTCTGTCATATGACAATAAACCCGTCAAGTTTGGTACGTAACCCCACGTGGCAATACTGTTACCATACCGGTTAGACCATTAGAGTTCCGGGTTCTATCCCGGATAAACAGACATTTAAATGATTAATATAGATTTATATCCTGTGTCTGAGTGTATATTAGACCGATATCACAGTTAATCTAATGTAGAATCTATGAATGCATACAATTAACAGTTTGTACATTAGACTTTAGACATGCCCATGGTACCCATGTCACACTAAATTAATTAACTAATATCTAATATAGTGGATATTATTAATATCCACTTATAATCAGATGATTGTGTTAAAACAATGTTAAAGTTACAAGCAAAGCAATTTATTTTATTTCCTAACCAACAAAATATATAACTTCAAAACTAAACTTAATAGGTTATTCTCATCAATAGTACGGTAAAGAGCGATTAACCCAGTGTGTGGAGTCTAGTTCACTCTCGTGTGAAGAGTCTACAGCCTCTCGAACTCTGGAGTGGCTATTTGACCCAAAGCGATCGCTGTTCTAAAACTAGTGTTAACTAAGCTAAAATATTTACTTTTAATAGAAATCGGACACAGTAATAGGTCATTTTCCAGTTTGATAATTAAAATGTGAGTAAAATTGGGTTTTGGTTTGAATTTAAAAACATAATGAGATTAAATACATAGGGCTATTATTATATCATAGCTGAGGATCAGGTCGGCGGAAGGTTGAGAAAGGTTACGACCGTTTTCTTGGTGAAATGGGGTTTGGTAGACAACGATTTTAAATTAATACGATAGATCTTTAGTCCTTAGGGAAATCACAATAATTGATGTTAAAAAAGACGCTTTCTACACACATAGCCCCACGGTTTTTCTTCTGTGTCGTGGGCGCTATGGACACACAAAGACGAATGCATAGACCCAGACCCGGAACAGAAATCTAAACTCATCATTCAGATATCTATTTAGTGGGGAATCGAACCCGGGACGAAATAAATAGATACGATAAATAAATACGATAATAAGTCTTCCTGATACATCAGGGGATGTAGTCCATCAGGAAGACTAAGCAGTATCCCTATACTGCTCGTTTTGCGGTTAGCTACTTCATTTTTACAAAAAAACCAACATTTTTCTGAACGTAGCTCAATAAAGTGTGAATAACTCGTCCGCTACGCTCGTGTTGAGAGCTCTACGCCTCTCGAACTACGCTTCGAGTGCGCCAATCGGGGTTGCCTCTACAAATCCGCGTAGCAACGCGGATTTGTAGAGGCTAATGGACCTAATTACAATATTGAATACATAAGGTACTAATAGTATTATAGATATAGTTTGAGGATGTAGTAGCCATATAATGCAAGTCATTTAATTATGCTGCTGTTGGGAATGGAATTAAAATTAAAAAAAGAGGCCTGAGAAGGCCTGTTTTGTTCTAAAGTTGGAAAAAAAATAATGAAACGCCTCGGATAAATAGACATACTTAGTACCAATCCAACTAAAACATAGCAGCGCTTAACATTGTAGTTACTAGACAGAAAAAGGTGTAGTGATAGTGTGGCCAGAGTCGTACCACATAGAGTATTGCCAAAGGTGTACGACTATTTTTAAAGGCGGTAGAGTACTTTGTGTTTCTACTCCGGCGGCACACCGCCACACCTATTTCTGCCTTATAACAGCAGTGTTCAGCGCTGCTGTGTTCTGGCCTGAAGGGTGTGGTAAGGTAGACATACTTGTCCGAGGTGATCCAGCTCCGTTCTCAGGGGCAGCAACACATCTGCGGTCAACTTCTGGTAGGACCTTTATCTTATAGCCACTTACCATGAAGTGAACTGCATAATCGTTTGCTACTTCGATAATATAAAAAAAATAATGTTAATCATCAGTTATTTCTCCTTCGATAAGACGTTTAAGTGAAGCCTCATTCTATTCCCGATCCTTTCAATCCCACCAAGATATGACATGCCGTCTATTCACGTCTCAACCCGTCGCCTGCCAAGTCTGGATGTAAATGCCGCTTCTTCTCCCTATATCCGAAGCTTTTCAAGTTTTTTCAATGCGTCTTTGTTGAAAGCGACTCACAAAGAATTTATGCAGGAAGAATTGCGCCCGGAAATAGAATTGTTGTGCTTGGATTGATATGAATACATGTAGTTATTGAATTGTACCTATGTATTTGTATTGCAATTAATACAATAATTTAATTTTTAAAAATAGATATAGTTGTTGATTATTAGCATGTTATCACTGAAGAGACTTTCAAATAATGATTTTTATATAAATTATTAAATTTATTTAACTCGAATTAAAATCCATTTAACGAATAACAAAAACCTCCGTATTCATAACTACAACACAATATAAATATATTTGCCTCATAAACGCAAAGGGTTTTCACATCGGTATTTGTTTTGTACACTGTACCGAACCCCTTTGTACAGTCAACCGGAAAATTGTGGTAACGTTGTTACATCACTTCCTCGCCGATTTGATTATTTCTAGAGTGATGACTAATATTCACTTACAATTAAAGAATATTAAAAAAACATAGGAAATATTAAATACTATCCCAATAACAATAACTATCGGAAAACTACTCAATATAAATATGTTTGCTTTATTGCAAAGGGTTTTCACATCGGTATTTGTTTTGTTGACTGTACCGAACCCCTTTGTACAGTCAGCCGGAAAATTATGGTAACGTTGTTACGTCGCTTCCTCGCCGATTTGAGTTTTTCTTGCACCGTAATTTAATTTTCTTGTACCGTGCAGATTTATTTGAGGCCATTTACGTAAAAATAAGCGGGAAGTGTTTTCTGCATTATACGAAGCTCTTAGTAAACATGTACGAGTATATTCCTTTTAAAATACTGCCTACTACTAATAATAAGATAATATCTAATAGTGCAATTTATTTCATATGCACAAATAGTAGGTAGTAATAATACAAATATTGAACGACATACATATATCGAGAAATGAAATATATGTCTGTGAATTTAACCTTGTTATTTTAACATTTTAATGATAGTACATCAAAAGCGATTTCTTACTAGGTGTTTACTTTAAAAAAAAAAACCTATCGTCCATAATATATTGTTATAGCTTTAGTAGTTTTTACTTTGCATTGATTACTCAAAAATAAGTTTTCTTCTACTCTTTCACATACATAACTTAGACACTTAACAAGACACGTAAGTCTCCAAAACATTGCAAGTATTATCAAATTAACCTCATTCTATATTAACTAATCACGCCGCCTCCAATCATAGTTGATTGGCTTCAGCCCCCAGCGACTGAACCGATTGAACAGGTGCAGACGAGCTGATCTCGACTTTAATCTATAGACGTTTTGCTGATATAATTTAATAAGATAACCAAGTTATGACATGACAATATGAGCAATGCAATACAATTTTGAATTGTAGACGTATATTTTGGTCCGTTTATGATAATACTCGTTTCATTTATTTAGCCATATTTCTCTTATTAAAAATTATAATTACCAAACTAGTAAAACAATTATGTAAAGAGCTGCTGCTAGAAGCTAAAACTCCTCGAAGAACTTCTTTAACTCTCTTCAAAACAGAATAGAGAACCGGTACACCGCTACGATAGAAAAATTCAGCTACGCCGTAGGGAACCGTCGAAGTAACCATCTTGGCGACGGTAATGAAAATGCTAGGACAAGATTACAAACACATTCCTAATAAAACTGGTCAAGCGCGATTTGCACACGGAAGTTTCCTTACCACCAAATGTTCATCATAATGGTTTAGTAGATGAACTGAAAAACGCTAAAAATTCGCTACGTTCGTTCAGTTTTCACCCTTAAATACAGACCTCTCAAAGACCACAAAACTACACTGCCTACATTAATCTACATCCAATCCCACATAACATCTTTCTACACATTGCTTACACGTATAGGTATCGAAAATAGCTATCCAAATAGTGGCCAAGCGTGAACGCCGTCCCAGCACTTCCAGCGGTGAAACACCTAAATGCAATTTTACACCCCTCTTGCCGCTATCAAAATTCACAGCATGTTTCCCTCATTGAAAAGCTCACAATAGAAACATACTGAGTTATTTTGTGCGCGTACATAACGATAAATAAAATTGAGAATTATATTCCATTTCTGTAATAAATTTATTATTAGAAACCATTTATTACATTAAATAAAATGAATAAAACTAAGTGTTCATATTGTCTGACGTTGTTTGTAGCTTTGAAACAACAGACGGAAAGCATACGGGAATAAAAAATTTCTTTTAGAAAACGTGTAGTGTTTTGAAAAAAATGCATACATAGAGTTTTTATGTTCCACGTCCCGCACACATGACTCGCAGCGTGAATGCGCACAATATTCACTCGTATGTTTCCAAACTCAGTTGTCGGCGACAATAGGCGCGTGCCGGCGTTTCCCCTATTGTCCGTCAGGGCTGCCCGGGACGTCTTGTCTGACGTGGCTTGTGGCTTTGGAACAACGGACGGACAATAGCGAGTGAGAATAAGTAATTACCGTGTACTGTTTTGAAAGAAATGCTGTTACGTAGGATTTTTAGACGAGACAAAGTAAGAATATTATGTAGGCGTGCTTGATTGTATAATTCTTGTCTTCGTGTCGTTTTTATTTACGGATTTTTATATGACAGAATGATGTTACTTATGGTGCCTATTTACCTTACTGCGGTGGAGACCATTAGATTAGATTATTCGCGGTATTCGATTTCCATTTAAACATTTGAAAAAAACATTTTATGTAACTGTGAAAGTTGTATTAAATCGAAATACGTGCTTTAGACCAGTAAATAAGATGGGGATAAATTAATAATTAATTGATATTTAATTTTTAAATAAGAGACACACTAAAGTGACACAATTATAGGTATAACGTTGTAAAAATAATCGGTAAATTTTCTTCATAAAAAAACTCATCAAAATATATTGTCAAGAAATACGAGTATCTCCTCTGTCTCCTATACCTTAGACCACAACCCCTAAGTCCCATCTCCATTCACGGCTTGGTGGGATTCCCTTTCAGATACGAGATAAGATAACGTTATACGTACAAACTTCCTATGGTATAGTTGTTCTACTACCGGATTGTTGGATTAGGGTCTATTTATAACAAGGTTTCAACCTCTGTTTAAACTTTGCTTAGTACTGGTTTAAATTAAAGTTATCTTGAAACTATTTCTGTCTTATTGTTAAGCATTCTTAGACTGAGAAGGCTTTAAGCCATATGTAATTCCCATAAGCTAAGTGATTGATTTGATTGATAGGCTTGGCACACATGTGTTTTTTTTTTCAGATAACTCTCAAATAAGTTTTCGTACGATGTTTTCTTTCGTATTTGAAGCAAGTAATCGTCTGGAAAATCAGAGGTCTGGGAATCGAATCCCGGACTTAAACGCCTTATTTTATACTTATGGACTATCATTGTTTGTAATACGTCCATTATTATTTATGGTATTTTTGTAATTTCCTTGCTTTTACACTTACTCAGATCTCAATAGCGATCACCCATCCATCTTCCAACCGCGCCCGACTTTGCTAAACGATCTTTTTTTTAAAGACGATTTCTACTATCATAGCCCTACAGTAAGATTTTCTCCAGTGTCGTTAGTGCCATGGGCACACAAAGACGAATTCACAAACACTCAGACCCAGAACAGAAATCTAAACTCATCATTCAGATCTGGCCGGGAATCGAACCCGGGACCCAGCCCAGTATGGTAACCGTTCTGCCACACAGGTCGTAATTACGGGCCGGGTCGTCATATTACGTTTTACGTTCTATTCATAGACATTAAACTTAGCCCTACATATATATCATACACCTCATATACATATATACATCTCTGTGGTCTTCCTAGTATAAAACTCCTTCCTCTTGCCAAAACTACAACCTCAATACACTTTTGCGTACCAGCCTTGCACAATATTTCGTCGGTTCGTGTCACCGTTCAAAGGGGTCAAGATATTCATCTAAGTCTAGGCCAACCGCACTACTCTGTCTACGACGGCTGTAGCCTTTGCGCTTTGAGCTTGAGCTTAAAGCTTACGTGAAGCTGAACTGTCTACGCCATGTTATTTTTCGCCGCTTGCCAACGAGTATTGCGGGTTTGTCTCATCTGATTCCTTAATGTAATGTGTTGTGATTTTACGAAATTTTATGAGGTGGCGCTAGAATGTAGTACATTTTCTATGAAAATACCTTTCTATAAAAATACCTAATTTTTTATTCATACAATATCTTTTTAGAGATTTGGGGTTAAGTTAGTCGTCGTGTTGTCAGAAGTTGCAATGCATCTGGTAGTGGCGTAGATATGAAGTTACTTAGAGATGTCCATGGGCATTACTGACCACTTACCACCATAGCGGAATGCATGCTTCTATGTTACTTCATTCTTACAGCAAAAATAAACTAGTCAATTTACTATCCTGAAATAAATTATGAATGTACAAAATTAGCCGCCCGCAACATAGAGCCTTAACATAGAGCATGCTCGCTACCTCATAACTTAAAAATTGCACACAATTGAGTAGATACCTCAACAGCCAAGGGAGAGCTGCATGTGCATTTTAATGGGAAGTCACTTAGTGAAATGGAGGAGCGAGTAACGAGTCCCCATGCTACATCAACTTTTAACGATGCTTTCCATGGCCGCATGTTACTTATGTATAAGAGTACCAATTTAATTTATAAAGTCAGTTGTATGTTTATAACAGACTAGCTGATCCCCGCGGTTTCACCTGCGGTAAAAAAATAAAAAGAACACATATCTAAACATAGGTAACACCCTGTTCTTTCGGCGGCGGCTGCAAACGCGTGGCGTGCGCGATATTGCTCTTTCCCAAAATTAAAGTAGCCTATGTTACGTCTTTGACCTTCAGTTATC
>DWPV01005252.1:0-12641 GCA_018251915.1 Urbanus proteus proteus
AATCGGTGAACATACATAAAAAAAAAAATACATACATCCGAACATAGTACCTCCTCCTTTTCGAAGTCGGTAAAAACTGAGAATCCATTTAAATTAAATAAATGAATTAAAAAGACCATGAATGGAAGAAGAATTGTAAGAAAATCTTTTCATGCAACATTTTAAAAGAACAGAAGCTTGACACTTATTAAGAAATAAGATAGCGTGTCTAATGAAAAGTTAATTGCTAGTCCCTCTGATATAGAGGTACGGTCCTCCGGGTGACGTAAGATTAGCATAAGTAAATTCGCTGCTTCAAATCGGAATTCAAGAATCTTATTCTGGTACGACAGGAATACTTAAAATTAAATATCGGCAGGTTAAGAATAACATTAAAATAAATATTGAGCTTGAAAAAATGTTTGTAAGAAAATTTAGGCAAAATACAACATAACGTTAAAGTGGAGTCTAGATAAGTAGCAACATCTATGTATATGCGAAGTTATTCAGCCGAAGGGTTTGTTGACTCATTACTGTATCACTGCTGAGCCTGCGTTTCCTCTAAGTAAGGAGGGATTAATCCAATGCGCTGGCCTAGTGTAGATTGGTAGTCACATTTCATAATGTTTTCCTTCAACGTTTAAATAATTGATAAATTAATACGCACATCATTTTGAAATATCAGAGATGTGTGCCTGAGACTTCAACCTTAAAGGTTTAAATCTTTGGCACACATCTCTGATACCTCTTGATTAATTTTAACTACTAGTATTTCACTGCTGTTTATATACAAAAAAACGACTTGCGGTCATCCACATCCAAAACTGTGAGAAAGCTCGGGCATATAATCTTTCCAGGCCTATATCCAGCTGACGACGTAAAGCCTGATAAAACAAAATGTGACAAAAAGAGATACAAGTGTTGCTAGAAAGAGATACAGCTATTACTTTCCTCATTATTCCTTCGTAGATAGCCCCGCGTTTTCGATTAAGGAAATGAGTGAAGTCCAATAAAGTTGTACGTACAAGTTTTGAACGGTAACAGCTTGACGCAAGAATTGTCGATACCTTTATTGCGCGTTTAATGAATTGAACTTGTTTAAAGTTTTGTATCTGGGTGGATATCGGCATCAGATTCGATAGAGGGTCGGTTTAATGACAAAGTCGGGATCCGTTTTCCATTCCGAGAAGCTTTAATTAAAAACCGCTACGCTCGTTCCAATGAAATAAAATTGCTGGCATTTGCAGCTAAAGCGCTGGAATCAGTCTTTGGCTCATCATCAACTCATTATTATCTCATTGATAACTAAAGCCTTTTTCCAAAGGTATAAGATTGCAGTTCATTACGTTGATTTTTTTTATTAGTTGTCCATGGATATCTGTAATCAATTGACAACAAGAGGATGAATAAGAGGGTTAACTTCTGAGGGCTAAGATGGTTACCTTATCGTATTATTGTTATTTAGCAATAATTAAGTGACTTAAAAATGCATGTTACAGATTTTAAATAAAATAATATTATAATAGAGGTAAAGATTTTTATTTATTAGAAAATAAGCAAAAGATAATAGTGTATTTCATAATAACATAAAATTGTACATGTTTCCACAAATTGTAACAAATTACGAAAAGATCAAAGCGACATATTTATTATCTTATCTTGCAAAGAGAACAAAATAATGTTTTTCTCAGAATTATACTGAATTTTTCACGAATTTGATAAGGGCGACAATAATTGACATTTACGTTATTGCCTTTGACCTTTTAAAAGCAATCTGATAGAATATTAGGAATGAAAATCAAACGAAACAATCGAAAAACGGCCTACTCGATAAAAACTTTTGTATAAAGTTTGTCGGTGTTTTCAGGTGTTTTGTAAATAAATGATTCAAAGTAGGTAATCTTAAAGAAAAGTTCTTTAGTTAGAAGAAGAATGGTCGAAGAAGAAGGAAGTACACAGCCATTCCAATTTTTAGCATGAAGCCATAGTCCATTTCCGTGGAAGAAAGAGCAAGAAAGAGTTTACAAAGAGCAGTGGTGGCCTAATGGTTGAAACTTGTCAAATTTTAGAATAGTGACCACATACCATTACGTGAACTGCATGCTCGTTTGCTATTTTTCGAAGTAGCAAACGAGCATGTAGACCTGATGTAAGTGGCCACTGCCGCCCTAGAGTTGACCACAGATGCGTTGCCACCCATGAAGACTAAGCTGGAACGCCTCGTATAAGTATGTCTCCCTTACCGCACTCATCAGACCGGAACACAGCAGCTCTGAATACTGCTGTTATAAGGCAGAAATAGGTGAGGCATTGGTGACGCCGGAGTCGAACACAAAGGGCTTTGAGAGTACCTTGTTATTTCAATCTTATAAAAAATGTGCATATGATTGCTGCCCTCTCATAAATTTTAAGTAGAATAGAAGTCCTACCTTTAATTTAATGAAAAGACGCGTCTTTCATTATTTTTGTAGATCATTTGAGTTATACATAAGCCACGGAGCTATGCGAGCTTCATAGTAAACATAGTATCTACTTCATTTTAATTATAAGCACTCAGCTTTCTTTGCTTAGTATTTACGGCTATAAAATAGCTTGCATTGAACAAGAACGAAGAATTAATTAAAAGATTTGTTTCAAAAGCTTTTAATTGAATGGTTCCAATGCAAAGTTCTGGAGTTAAAGATCTCTATTATTTCGACGAAGAGGGCTTTCTGTTCCAACTGTTTGTTCAATTATGACGATAAATAATACCAGTGCCTTAAGATGCGCGGCTCTTTATTCGTCCAGAAATGTAAAGGAAGCGCCACATTTTACTTAGCTAACAAAAAAACAATACGAAATGTGTATGTACCTATATGAAAAGTTTTAATGAAACCATTTATTTATGAAATTGATATCATGTATCAATAAACAGATAGTTTTGTTTCTAAGAGATTGTTGAGACTTACTCAAGTAAACTTACTTAAATACAAGTAAAATAACTTTTGAAAAATTAAGTTTGCCTGCAATTTCAATATGGCTTTGATTGCTTTTTCTCAATCAATAACATCAACATCATCATGAAACATATTATAAAAACTTATTACTTTTTCATTTCTATAAAACAAAACATTTAATATAATATTATATTATATTATATTTTTTAAAATAAATGATATTATTTTATATTACCTAATATATAAGCTTTGTATGTCACAGAATTGTATATTATAATAATTTTCCGGCAAGTGTGGTGATCTGTTAATGTAATCCCAGTAGCCCGCCGTATTGTTTTCTCAAAAGGTTTCGTTAATGGTTGTCTTTGTTTAAGATCAATGATACGTACATTTGTTCTCAATATCGATACTGAAGTCTTTTAAAATAATATTTAGATAATTGAAGAAAGACCTCTTCGTGGTTTTACCGTCAGCCCTATATAAATGATATATTAGTTACAGAGTTGCGTTAGAAGGTGGTAGAACACCATGTAGTTCGACTCCGGCGGCACCACCGCCACACCTATTTCTGCCTTATAACAACAGTGTTAAGCGCTGCTGTGTTCTGGCTTGAAGGGTGTGGTCAGGGATACAGACTTATCCGAGGCGTCCCATTTCAGTCCTCAGGGGTAGCAACGCACCTGTATTCAAACCCCAGGTATGATCGTGATCATATCTGGGGTTGATTACAAATGCCCATGGGTGGCAGTAGCCACTTACTATCAGGTGGACTGCGAGCTCGTTTTCTACTCACATGCTTAAAAAAAAAGAAGCTAAAGGGATATGTATAAATGAGATCATGAAACTTAGACCTAATAGGTTTAGCCTATATGAGGTTGGTTGCATATTAAGTCTATGCAGCTCTGATCTTCACATCAAGCTTGCTGCATACGCGGTAGCTGCTTCTACCACGTCAAATTTAATAATTCAGGCAACACGCTTACTTATACATAAAATAATATAGGTAGACATTACGTTCCATCAACAATCAATATTAAAAAATATTGATATTATGTTAAGATTAAAATAATTAAAAAAACGTGAGGTATGACGCATTAAATAATATGCATAAAACGTTTTAATTTAGTATTAACTAATGACAACTTGAAATGTTTCATTTACAACATAATTTCTCTACAGCTAATAGTTGCCTTTGTTACAACGTATTTCTACAACAATGACAGAATTGAATCGGTGCTCATGTAATTAAGCTGTCTATTCATAAGATAGCCTTCAAAATTAATGAAACCTACCAGATATTGTTAATAATTATACCGGTTATTTTGTTAGTTTATGACCAAAGCGTTAAGACCAAACCAAAATGAGTTTTAGTACATCTATTGTCTGCTATAATTTACGGAGAACAAATCAGTATAAACTTTAGTATTAATATTGCTAAAATTACAAATCGTTTAGTTATGCTTTTGTTCTATAATAATTCATTGTGGAGAGTCTTAGAATTTAAATTGTACGACTGAATACTGGTACATCGCTTATTGGTTTCAATAATACTCTATATTTTATGTTAATGAGGGTTAGAAAATCGCTACTCCTGAAGTTAAATAGAAAATTTTGTTCAAATATTTATGTCCACACCTTAATAATAAAATTAAATAATACATAATGTTTTTAACAACAAACACTTCTAAAATTACTTTATGACAACGCTTGAAAGTATCAAAAAATACCGACAGAGCATGGTAGAGATAAAATTTAATCTGGCGGAGAAGAAGGTTATTAAATTGAGATGTGGGTCTTTGAAAACCATTGAGGTCAAGCGTTAGCTGAGATTATATCATACTCGTATTAGGCGCTTGTAACCCTTAAGCTTGTATCTTGTCTAAAATAAAAATGCTTCAGTCAATTTTCTTAAAGATATTAAAAGCGTGATATTTTTCCAAACCATCTTTAGGAGTAATTATCATTAAATCTATTTATGTCAATTTGCATGGCTGAGCTGTAACCATGCTGGAAAGACGCTCAGTGGATTCCGCGTTTAATTTGGGGGAAGTCAAAAAACAATTCCAATTGTGAGGTTATGAGAGCAGAATGCGTTTTTATTGTTATTTATTTTACAAATCATTGGCTGACATGTGATGCACCGATGTCGACTAATATAAATATAGTGCTACTTCCAATGACTAAGTTGGAATGCCTCAGATATGTGCCTCGAATGTAAAATACAATAGAATTCGAGTTACATTCTCTGCAGTCCATCCTTCGGAACGTAGTATTAAAGATTCCAAGGCAACATTCTAGTACACTTCACGAAAGATATCTCAGATCTCCAACGCTTCACACCTACGGTCCCCGGCGTATTTAAAACGTGCGCGTTTTATCACATAGATCTGAAGAACGACTGACCTTATTTTTGTGCAGTCTTTTGTATTTGTTTGTAGAGCCGACAATATTTTCTTTTGCTTTTTCATTCGTTCCAATTTGACGGAGTGGTTGGAAAAATTCGGCGCAGCTTTTTTATTCCATTTGTATTGACGGTTAAATAAACAAGATCTTTTGCAATTTCAAAATCCGACTACTCTTGTATTTACATTTTTTAAAAAAAATATTTATAAGAAATGTAAAGTGAAATATAAAAAATATAGTTTTAAATGATCAATACAATACAACTAAAAAGAAAAAAAACAAACGAAAAGAATAATGTATTGTTTAATATTTTTTTATTTGCCTATGTTTATTGCCCATTTATGTACTTCTGAGTATGTTCAAAGGTTCATAGGTTTCTATGCATGTTTCGTAATTCTTATACGAAATATATTATTTTTGTAAATTTAAGCAAATCAGTTGTTTGAACAGATTATTGAAATTATAAACGTAACTATAATCAACTTAATCATAATTATGTCTGAGAGAGAGAGTACTTAACATTGACAGAACGGCTGAGGACACAAAAAATAGTGTAATTAAATAAGGTTAGGGTATCTTCCCAATGAATTGGAACGTATGGCAGTTCCATTGGCGCCAAGGCCGAAAAGAATGGCCATTAGCTTAATTGGGAAAAGGTCTCCCTTATCAGTTTTCCGGCCGGCCAACTGATTAACGATTTACGAAAATGGCTTCGGAGGGACTTTCTACCCATTATGAAAACCGACGAAGGGTTCAATTTGTACAAAAGTGTAGTTACTGTTACAGATTCATGTAGATAGTACTTTTGTAGATAACACATAAATCGTGTTATTACGTAATAACACATAACACATAGCTTGTGTTATGTGTTATTAACGTATTTCTACAACAATGACAGAATTGAATTAGTGCTCATGTAATTAAGCTGTCTATTTTTAAGATAGCTTTCAAAATTAATGAAACGTACTAGATATTGTTAATAATTATGGCGGTTAATTTGCTTATTACGTAATAACACATAAAACTTAGTGTGATATATGTTACTACGTATTATGTACATAATATAGGTATACAATTTGACCTTGCTTGGCGTTGACACCTGAAATCATGCCCAAATAGAATAGAAATCCTCCTCGAAGTCGGTCATAATTGCGTCCTTACCCATAAGGAATAGCTGGAACCCTCTGCGTAGTGTTCCTTTTTGTACATTTCAAACCAAAATGCAAAATTTCTTAACAATACTGTTATCTATACTGCAAATAAATAAAATTGAAGTTTGTGATTTCAAAATAACAACTTTTTACTTAATGCATATACTTAATGCATATAAAAGTATACACGATACCTATAACAAAAACACATTTTTTATCATTTTTGCCTATCTGTCTATTTGGCTAAAGTAATCTTCTAAACCGATTTTGACGGGACTTTCTCTGAAAGATAGCTTAAGGTCTAAGGCGTAACATAGACTACTTTTATTTAAAAAATGCATTAGCGCGCCTCTCGCATGCGGCCCCCCTCGCGGGAGAGCAGGATTTATGTTATGTTTAAATATGTATTCCTTTTTACTTTTTAAACGCCTGTGCCGTGTGGATCAGCTAGTTGAACAATAAATAAGATTTGAAAACTTCTCCTCCAATAAGCAAACAAATAGCATTTTAAATATCTACTACGTTTATTCAACCTTTCAACGTTAAATGGGTGATATAAACCAATGAACTACGCTATGACTATGCATTTCAGTGGATTAAAGTTTTAATTAAAAAAGCGATCAACCGCAGAATTTCAATTACCAGATATAAAAGAGCCAAAACTAATGAAGATTCAATTGCGAATGAAACTTAAATGGAACATCTAGCTTTAATCGCTTCAAACTATTTGATGAGTTTTAAAGTGGAGTCCTAAATTGCTTTTTCACGAACTAGGAACCTAGTTCAGTTCCTTTGTGTACTTTGTTCGGTCTACTTGTAATTGTACTTTAGAATGATGTAACCACGCAAATTTTTTGAATAAAAAAAAAAAAAAAAAAATAAAAAAAAAAATTTATTGGGAAATTTTTTTAAAAAAAATAACCGCCACATCAGGTGGACTGTTTGCTAATTTGAAGCAATAAAAAAAATAGTTGTCACACCAATATCATCATTAACACTCAGAAGTTCACAAAAAATACATCTCAATTGAGAACCTCCTCTTTTTTGAACTCGATTAAAAACACACAAATGATTAGAAATAACCGAAACTATAGTACATAATAATATATATCTACTCACATGACGGCGTAGAGGTCAGGTTTACGTAACGTAATATAATTTTTGAGCCCTTGAAAAGGGTATTAGACAAAGGCCGTAAAAAGATTCAAGGAAAAATCGCGAGAGACAAAGCCCCGAGCTTAGATTGAGAAGGGTTACCATAATGGCTGTTTTTGTAAACGACAACCGTATTATTGTCATTAAAATGATAACGTTTATTTGGCGAACATCTCTGATGGTTTTTTTATCGTATGAAATTAGCATACGAGTATACAGTTTGATGGTAAATGCCCACTGCCGCCAATCCGAAATCGACCATAGAGAACATTACCTGAGGTTGGTCATAGACGCGTTGCTACCCCTGAGCAACTGAGGACTAAGTTGGTAACGCCTCAGATAAATAGTTATGTCTCTAACAAAGTCTCTTATAAAGTCTGAAAAAACTTAACACTGCTTTTATTATTTAGTAATTCTCTACCACGTTAAAAAATCTTCTGTTAAAAAAAATCTCTTTAAAGAATTATTTGTGAATGTTAACGCAAGATGTGTCGTTGAGAAAAAGCTCTATAACACAGATTGAAAAAAATACAATGTCAACTTACGCTGTAGCGAACAGACGTTAGCTGTAGTTGAATCACACAGTTTCATCGGTTAAATAATTCACTTACAGTACTTTTATAACACAGCGCTCGTTTAATGACCAGCTTACTTATCTGTGAGATCCTCAAATATATTTCGGTTAAATTCGGTGACTATCTCTTTTATAAATAACCTTGATTAATATTATATGCATGGGATGGAAACACAGTGCTCGTATGCATACTTAATAAAATGCCTCGGAGTCGTAGGCATTACTGCTTGCCAAGTTTCAGCGGCATCTGCTACACAAAAAATACCAAAAATGCTATGTACCTACTAATTGAAATTCGCCTACATTTTGTAAAATACATCGGCATTAACGTCAGCAAACACTATTAGCGTTGGCGGTTCACGTTATATGTATTATCCAAATCATATCAGGAACAGAATATTATTTTTTGAATAGTTTGTCGAATTCTACAAAAATATGCATTACAAGCAAGAATAGTATGATGCAAAAAGCTGTCTTATCGTTAAGCGGCGATATCCAGACAAGCAGCACTTTTTATTAACGTTTCATTTTATTTCTCATTTTTTTATTTTAATTACGGTGGTATAATTTATAAAGAATTGTAGTAATTTGTTTTTCACTTAAGAAAAATACATGAGAGATTTTTTAATAACCGTCATATGATTAGGTATTTATTTTTAATTTACAAAAGTTTGCGTGTTATGAATATTAAAAAGTGGTTTTCATTTATTTTGGTATTATAAAGAAAAAGTCGCTAATCTTCTTACCGCGGAGCTTGACAGCTTTACAGAATACTATTACTTAATAATGAATATTAAGTAGTAGAAAGTATTATAAAGTAAATTATCTATAACAATATTATTCAATTGGATCTCATTTTTAAATGATTAAAAATCTTGTTTAGCGTAGTCAATGTCAAGGGACATGTAACTGAAAGTTCATGTAATTTGTTATTATAAACAATTTATTTCTATAAAATATTTAAAAAGAGAACTCAATTTGATAATATATAATTAATTATACATACAAAACATTTAATTAAGCTCTAAATTCAATATCTTTGTGCATATAAGTTTTTGTTTTTGCTATGTTAGAGACATCGAAGTTAATAGACTGCCTGAAAATATTTGTAAACTCTACAAGAACTTTAATTAAAGAAAAAATTTAATAGTATTTTTTAAATAAGGTACAAATGTTAAGAAAGCCTTTTAATTGTAAAAACTCTGTCAGAAAAATGAGGTTTACAATTTTATAATTTCCACAGTGTTACAATAAAATTGATAACAAAAAATATAAAACTACTCCTTGAAATGTGCTAATATTACGCCAAAAAATTAAATAAAATTATTATAAGCGCTACTATAATTAATTTGGGAGAGTTGTTTAAGAATTCTGAAGAAGAGATAATTCTAAGACTTTTTTGGTTACGTTATGAAAGCCTTAACGATGGAATATAATATTTTAGCCAATAATTTGTATTTTATTAAGAATTTTCGGGATAAATAAATTTCAAAAGCTCGCTAAAACAAAAACATGCTTAGAAATAAATATCTTTTCAGTCAATAACAAATTAATTAACCCTTCAATAGTCTAATACGCGCCTACGGGCTTAGAAGAGCTTCACTGCATGAAAAGCCTACCTTACCTGCAGACAAGCAATACAAGTTTAAGCACAGTGGGTTTGGGGAGGCATTGAGGGGTGGAAAGTGGAAGGAAGCTTTTACCAATCATTTGACAGCCGATGTTATCGCACAAACATTGAACATTGCACCACTTCCATTGCTTGTTCACGAACATACTTACTCCACGCGGTAATACTAAATGAGCAATGTACAGCTCGAATGGTAAATGAATATTTGAGCGTATGAAAAGAGATAACAGGGTAGAGAATATTGAGTCGGTTAGTACCAGCATTGGAACAGACTACCAGTCAGTATGGTGCGAGACTCCACAACGGGAGGACGTCCTCTGGGTGGTTTCGGTCCCAAACATCGTTACGTAGAACAAAGTTTTGTGACTAATAAAACCTGATATTGCACTCATTTTGAGTCTATTTCATCAGGACCGAGCCTTTTATCTAGTTCGCTGTTAAAAGTGCGTGCTTCTAAGTTAGTTTCAGGTTTGTAATTCCTTATAACTAAGACATTATCTAGGTTTTACAAAGCAGAACTTCCAGCAGAGATCTTTGTACAAATGTTCCCAATTCCACATAAGGATAAGTAGAGAAAATGTAAATTATAAAATAAAAAAAATCTTTAATACACATACTTAACCCAATATTTTAATATTACTACGACGTGTGTTTTGATATTTATTATTGGTGCCTACGTAATGATTAATGATACATGTAATAAAATGTTAGACTGCTTACACGTCCCATATATAAATAATTACCCATTTGTTGATATATATTTTAGTTCCTGTTGAATTTCCACAATATATTATATAAAATATATATATAGAAACAAATGTGGTATTTATTACTTTAGATTTTTTTTTTAAGTTTTTTTTTAGGTTTTTGGAGTAATATTTAGCTACGTATTGTTTGTAAACTCTACATATAAATGTTCGTATTTATTTGCTTAAAAATAAGACTTAAAAAGAGACATGTACCTATATTAGAAAGTTTGGAAACGATGTTTTAAATATATGTATGTATAATCAAAATAAGAATAGTTACGTGATAGTTTTAGAAACAATAATAATATTTATTTACGAATTTTGTAAATAATAAATAAAAACAAGAACTCATTTCAGAACTCAGTTACGTGTACTATACCTACATATTTAGAGTGGATATCACTACATAGTATAAAACAATGTCACTTTCTCTGTCCCTATGTCCCTATGTATGCTTTAATCTTTAAAACTACCCAATGAATTTTGATGCGGTTTTATTAATAGATAGAGTGATTGAAGAGGAAGGTTTATATGTATATTAACATCAGTTTTTCTGTAGTATATTTAGTATCAGCATTGCACCCGTGCTAAACCGGGCGGTTTGCTAGTTATACATAAAATTAAATAAACTTGAGTATGTTCTACGTAACAAAATACATAAATGAATCTCTATCGTAACCTTACTTAATCTGATAAAGCTATATAAATCAGAGCTTAGATCAAGACATATTTAGTGGTCTGTAGGGTATTCGTAGTCAATGCCAGATAGGACTAATATCTCTGAGGTCTAGATTGGAATGCGTTGTGTCTGAGAATGAGAATTCCGTCATCTACATTTTCTGAATAAACCTAATGTTTGTGGTATAAATAGGCTCAAGCATAGGTACTTTAATTAATAAGACACTAGTTCTATTATTCTAATAACAAAAACCTGTTGACTGCTTAAAACATTTTTTTTTCAGTTTTCAGGCCTTTATACATATTATACATAAATTATAAAGCCTATACCACTATGACAATTGAGACGAATCCAACGACACCTCGTATATCAAAATTCATTAAGGCGTTTGGACTGTAGGGCGTGTCATAGATATGGACATACATCCATACGCTCGAAAAACATTACCTACTTTCCTTCTAACGCACTTGGGTAAAAAGTAGAAACATATTAATAGGAATATATAAGTACAAACATAGTAGAAACAATTTACGTTCACATATTTAATCCGTATTAAAAATATTTTTGTTAAAAACACTTTGTTGTTAAATTTACGTTGCTACTTTTAATTCATAAACCTTTTTGTTAAGAGGTCCAATTAGTGATTCGTCAATCTTAATTAAAAGAACCCTTTAATCAAATTACCTATCAACGACAGCTTGATCCTAACTAATCCGGACGAAAAAAGGGTCATTACATCACCTTAAATTAATTTTAAACTAGCTGATCTCTGTGGTTTCTCCCGCGTTAAAGAAGTAAAAAGGTATATATATAATTAATATAAGTGATACCCCGCGCTCCCGCGATTGCGCGCATGTATGTAGAGCGTGCGCTAATGTTTTTTCAAAAATTAAAGTAGCCTTTGTTACCTTCAGCTATCTTCCAGTGAAAGTCCTGTTAAGATCGGTCCAGCCGTTTATAAGATTACTTCAGCCAAACAGATAGACAGACAAAAAAAAATTGCATTTTTGTTATAGGTATCTTGTATACTTTCATATGCACTAATAAAAAGGTTGTTATTATGAAATCACAAACAGACCCTTCAATTTTATTTATTTGTATTGATTATTTCTCGATTTGTTGCAGGTTAACGTTCATATAGGTTTTATAATAATGTTAAAAATGTAGGCAGATGTAATGTTCGTGGCTTTACTCAATATTTAAGGTTCAATATAATATCAGGATTTATTCATCGTGGCGATTTTTTTCTTGTACAGGAAGTGTTAAAATATTTATCTAACCTACGTGGACAATGCGGCGCCTCTGACATTTTTACCGACTTCGAAAAGGAGGAGGTACTATGTTCGGATGTATGTATTTTTTTTTTTTTTTTTTTTTATGTATGT
>DWPV01005253.1:0-12641 GCA_018251915.1 Urbanus proteus proteus
AACTGTCATTGTAACTTAATACATGTCGGTAGATGATTATAACTGTAATTAAAGTATGCTCTTATTGTAAAGGTAAGAGTTCATAATAAAAAATTACAAGAATTTTGACTCAAGTGGTTTTTATTGAAACTTTCCCTTAGTAGGCGCCCATTGCCCAGTTCTCCCCTACTATTTTAAATATAATATAACTTTTTTTGAATACATAACAACTATTACAATAAGTATCGTAGTAACTATGCGAAAGATATTGACTATTTACTTCCATAGAATTTCTTCACAGTTCACTATATGTTCTTTTGTATGTACTTGTGATGGAAACATACCGTTAATTAGTTCATCAAGCAAATATAACTTTTAACTACTCAGAGTAGAAAATAATATTATGATTATTGCATTATTGAGAATTGATATTGTAATTGAAAGATAAACCCGTATATTTCCAAAGCTCAAACAAGTTGATCCGTAGATATGTCAAACGATTCATCTTAAAGAGGTTTGTCGAAGGAAATTCAGTGGAAATATTGGCTGCCTTCGTCTGTCTCAATGTGGGTCGCGTATGAGTAGTTTCCTTTCTATTATTATTGATCCGCGATTTCCGTTTATTCTTACGATGTCATCACAATCAGTGGTTTTGCTGCGTTAAGGACAAATCGTCTATAAATTGTGATACGCTTGTTATTTTTTTTATTCTTATCCTAATTTTTCACATAAACGTTAATTTTGATTTTATATTACTTACCTATCTACTTTACCTACTTACCTTTTATATTGATTACTTATGTTAAACCACTTACTTACGCTCCAGATGAGATGACTGTGGTATCTATAATTTTAAAAAAGCGTTATATTTTTTATTAAAGAAGTGTGTTAAACATGTCCATAATGATACAGTCTATTATACTGATATGTCCCTCGATCATTCTCATTATTTTAAACAAAAAAATAACACTTTACCTACCAGGACCTCAGAACACGAAGAGCAACCAGGCCCTGAGTTCGTGTCAGCGGGCGTCTCCCTCTTCGTAGGCGGTGGAGCCTGCGGAGGTGGTGTTTTGTATCGACAACGGACAGCGCCGACTCCTCACGCTCCTGCTCACCTGGTACCTCCAGCTTCACACGACCGGCTTTGGATGTGGAAATGTTTTAATTATACGTGAGTATCATTATTTAATCCACTCTAGAAGATACTTGTATACTGCATTCATCTATCTATTAACAGAAAAGTTCAAAGATCATCAAGGGTAAAGTCGCGTACTTAAAAGTCTTACAGACCAAGTTTAAATACTTGTGATTTTTATTAATTTGACTGCAGTCATCGTGGTTGATAATAGCAACATTATTTTATATTCTAAAAAAAGCATTGGGTGTCTTAAGAATACGATAAATGTACACCCTGTAACAATAGTCTAATTAAGTTTCAGTATATACTTATACAATATCCAATCGAACACTAACAAAACACGCCGATAAATCAGGTCCCAATACTATTAACCCCATTCAAAACTAGGTTAATAGTGGCACAAACATTAATAACAATGCTATTACGGCAACAGAATTGAAAGCAGACAGCGATGGTAATAAACAAGCGCGTTCAGTTCTATAAATTCGCAATTCGCTGATTCACATGTCGTTGTGACATGACAAATGCGCATCGCACAAAGATGTCCGGTCGGGTCAATTGAAACGCTGATCCAACTTTCGGTATGAAATTCTTCATTTCTATTTGTGACAGGTATTTTTAGTATATTAAGTCTTACAGGCTTTATCGTAAAACCAATAAAACTATTACGCATATTTTTTAAATCTACGTTACTTTACTTTAGGTACCTTGTAAAAGATGTATGAATCTCTAGAATTACGTACCTGAACTGAGCAATGAGACTCAAAAAGAATGTACCTACATATTTCTGATCGATTTTTTACGAAATAACATTATTACATGAGCCCGAAACCACCTTTGTTCCCTAATAACCAAATAGAAAATCCACTCCAAATATTTGTTTTAAGGCATTGGCGCGCTACCTGATGACTAAATTAGGGACTAAGTTGAAAAGCCTCCTGTTTAGTATTTCTGTCATACCACACTCTATAACATAAAAGTATAGCGGTGACAGTAGTGCCTGAAATCAGAACAGAGGAATCAACCAACTTTTAAACTAGATGAAGTAGAAAGGACGCAATGCAGTCGAGCATCCTACTTTTTGTCGAGCAATGTAATAGTGAAAGAACATTAATACAGCGACAGACATGCGGGTTCCAGCTCCATAAATTCCCATTTTGCTGATTCACATGTCACAGCCCGTAAGTTATGCGTTGTGACATGACAAATGCGCAGTGTTGCCTACGGGACAGCTGGAACGAACTGGGAATTTTGGTGCCATTGTGAGTGAAAAAGTCTATTGGTGTCGTGTCCAGTAATATATGGATCTAGTTCTGTAATTTTGGAAGCTTGTGTGATGTTGGTTTTGTATAGCCAATCGTGACGTACGATGGTTGACGTGAAATATTTTGAAGCGGAGTTCTTTATGGTGAAAAGGTCATACTTGTATGGTTGTGAGTTCGATACCCTGCCATCTGAATATTTGGGTTCTTGTTCTGGGTCTGACTGATTTTGTACTCTATTTGTATCGTCTTGGCATCTAAGGCATAGTTAATCCTAGTAAGGCCATGAAACAAGACATGGAAGAGATTGGACATTAGAAGAGGTCTTGTTGCATAGTTATATCTTTTGAACTTCCTATCCAGTTCTAATTCTGAAACTGATTTCCAAAAATTGCAATCATAGCCAAGTGGTGTTAATGTAAAACATCTAGTTTCCTGTATATAAGTAACATAAATTATTTTTTGTATAAAACAATATAAAATAAAAGACCAGCCTATATAATATTAATAATTTGAAACAATGAATAAATTATATATTATCTATTCAATCTAATGGCCCACTTTCCGTTTGCGTCGGCTTAATTACTCTTGTTATTGTTTTGCGATAACATATTTCATGTAAAATGGCTGTTTAATTAACATACTATAACTAGTTTTAGCGAGCCTAATTGTAAAGATTTTGACCTCGTTACTAGTTGCATTGTTACAATTTCCTATGATGTATGTATGTATAGATAAACAAAAAAAGATATTTTCTATGTATGTTTATCCATAGACGTTTTTTCTAGACGCTTTCTACACTCATAGCCCCACACTTCAAATTTAAGTGTCCATCCCGAAGTCTTACTTGCCTAAGTTCTTATTCTAAAATCCCAGTAAATGACAACAATCGTTTAATGAAAGGTTAGCCGGTTAGCAGGTACCAACTTGCACTCGGGAGCATCCATACATATTACAATAATTTACGCTTTTGATGACTTTTCCTTCCTCCTAACTTTTATCATTACTTTACCCAGGAACCAGCTCTCAACGGATGGAGTGACGATCGCAGCGCCCTCTGAAGCCGGTCGCTGGTCCTTATGGGCTTTGTCACTCTCAAACCGCGGTCTTCGGTTCTCCGCTCCGAAGACCATCAACGTCTTCAGACCGATACAGCTGGACTTCTTGCTGCCACCGGCGCTGAAGGTCGGCGAAACTGTGGAAGTGGACGTGAAAATTACCAACAACATTAATAATTGTATGGATGTAAGTATAAATGATTTTATTATTTAGTAAAGTAATAATATTCTTCTAAGCGCTAATCGTAGCTGATCTAGAAAATTAAGTAACATCTATCGCGGTTAAGACCTAGATGTGCGATGATGGTGACGTCTTTTTGTCTTTCTTTCTTATAGTTAACTGCTCCTTTCTTTTCATTCTTTATTGATGAAATCATCTAGATTCCTTTGAATATTTTATCGTATATCTATAGTATATGAGTCCCTCTTTTAAATCACTCGTGTATACAGTTCTATTATTCTGATCAATATTAAACCATTACATATTTCCCGTATGTTCAGTTACAAAAAGGTATCCAATTTGTATAAACACGAGAGCACGAAAAGAACTGTAAAGGATAAAATCCGTATCTCCATGTTTGCTTATAGCAGAGTCAAAATAACTCAGCAAAATAAATTGTATTTGTTCAGGACGCTACCCTTAATAAACGTTATCGTATATTATTTGTGTTACATGTAATTGTACCTGCGTACAAATTAATCTAGCTCCAATTCTGATGTAGCTTAAGCTCCGGTGATATTCACGGGAATTTAACCTTTGTATACATGAAATAGAGGGTAGAAAGGCGTGGATTGTGTATCCAGGTTCCACACCTCGTTGAGTAAATAATTATGACATTCGGGTTACACATTTTACTCAGTAAGGTTAGGGCGGTCGGTCGGTGTCAGTTTATTTTAATCATTTATCTCAGCGTAACTTTAGTTACGTAGTGTTTATGAGTGGTCTTTTTAATAAAAGGTATTTGACCCAACTTTTGCAAAGCTGTGTCAATAACATGCCCAGCTAAGCAAGATTACTACAGCAAAAAATAAATTTTAGGCAATATTTACGTCCCTTAAAAAACCTAGGTACGTAGTGTATAGAGCTTATTGACAGACGACTATGTATATATAAGGATTTTAAAATATCATTGGAAAATGGCTTACCCAAGAGCCCCCATCAAAGCAAATGCGCTAAACTATATGATATACATCGCTTACTTTTGAAAAGTTTAAGTGTGTCCACTATGTCCACTTTAATGACTGCATATACTCAGCATACTCAAACATACTCATCGATAGAACCTATTCATCTAGGAGAAACTTCTAATTCAATGTTCGAGAGATCTAAGTTTGCGATAGTGGCGATTTGTTTGCAATCGCCCATCGAATGCTGATGAGGGATCGCGGGATCAGACTAAGTTGGGACATTAGGCGAGCTATCTTAGTCGTTTACTTTAGTTCTACGTCTGGGCTGAGTTTAAGTTGATGCTAACTGTCGTCTAACTTTTCTCCTTACCAATCGTGATTGCTTTCGCAATTTGCCACCATGGTATATCAATGAAGGAATGACACGAACTTAACTATTCAATGCTGGACACGGCTGCCTACTCATACAAGACTATGTGATAAATCTACCACGCTGACTAAATATTTCAAAGGTGGTAGAACTCTATGTAGTTCGACTCCGGCGGCACCACCAAACCTATTTCTGCTTTATAACAGCAGTGTTAACTACTGCTGTGTTCAGGTCTGAAGGGTGTGGTAAGATAGACATACTTATCGGAGGCCTTCCGACTCAGCCCTCAGTGTTAGCAACGCATCTGTGATCAACCTCAAATAGCTGGTGTTATCTGGGGTTGATTACAGATGTCCACGGGCGGCAGTAGCATCAGGTGGACTGCATGCTCGTTTGCTACTTTGATCATATAAAAAGAAGACTAGAAAAGTTACCTAAGATTATTTTGTAATCATAAAAGTAGTATCTGCCTATGTTCAACTTCAATACTCAGTCGATGGATATACATAGAAGACCTATTATATTGTAATGACGTCACACGCTATCTACGAAGCTCGTAGTATGTATCAGGCCAATTTGGTTTGTAATATCACCTCAACCCTTTGGCTTGAATACGTCGAATCAACAGTCATAGTGACTAGTGTGACCATTTTTCACCATGAATGATGGATAATCCAAATTTGTTAACATTTTTACTAATAATTCAAAACCTTGATAACGAATATCGAAAACTATAAATATTAGTAACGTTATTTATAGTATTTTTATATTAAGCGTTAATAAATAATAAATCAATAAAACAAAAGTCTATCTATACATCTATACAAATAAATAAAATTGAAGTGTCTGTTTGTGATTTCAAAATAACAATATTTTACTCACTGCATATGAAAGTATACACGATTCCTATAACTAAAATGCAATTTAAAAAAAATTGTCTGTCTGTCTGTTTGGCTGAGCTAATCTTCTAAATGGCTGGACCGACTTGGACGGGACTTTCACTGGCATATAGCTGAATATCTAAGGCACAGTAACAGGCTACTTTAATTTTCGAAAAAAACATTAGCGTGCCCGCCACGCGCATGCGGGCCCCCTCGCGGGAGCACGAGATGTTACCTATGTTCAGATAAATATTTCTTTTTACTTTTTTAACGCGGGTGAAACCGCGGGGTTCAGCTAGTTATTAATATAATTTGATTGTTTCCAAAATATACGTTGCAATCAAGAATGTTGACTTATACAAATATTTGATCAAATATTGGTATATTCACATTAAATTAAAACATTTGTGTGGTTCATTTGAATACATTACGTAATCATTCTTGTATTGAAATAAATTTACTGATTGCCCACTTTGGTTTATTTGTGTTCGTTGAACAAAATAAATTTTCTACTAATGGCCTAATTGTGGTTTGGTAATAGCCTATTGCGTTACACGGTACAAACATTTTACGTAAACTCTAAAAAGTGTTTATAGCTGAAACGACTAGGTAATTACAGTCTTACATAAATAAAAAATAAAACACAAATAAGCTTAACGTTTAATTCGTAATGCTATTTATTTAAAAGTTTAAATTTCATTAAAATTTAAGAAAGCAACTTTCAGTCCAATGCTCGATATACATTTATTTTCATACATTCCACTTCGCTTGTTCTTTCACCTTAAATATTTTAATCTTTGGCTTCTATCACTACCAGGTCATAATTAGACTTTTATCGGGCTAAAAATATACTAAACTAATTACAAATGAGTCTCACAAAGTAAAATTTGGTACCAATTTGTATTGATACTTGGTCCTTAGTATCACAAATTTATGTGACCACTCTTTATTGTCACCGTTGTTTTTACACTCATAGCCCCACACTAAGATTAACTACCGTGTCGTGGGTGCCATGGACACACAAAGACGAATACACAAACATCCAGACCCGGAACAGAAATCTAAACTCATCATTCAGATATCTGTCTGGCCGGGAATCGAACCCGGGACCGATTGCATCAAATCGGTATGGTAACCGCTCCGCCACGCGGGTCGTCTAAGTATCAAAGAATACAATGCATAAAATCATATTATAAAATAAAATTATTATATCAAACCCAACGTTGAGACATTTCTGTAAAATCAAAACGCATGGTCACCACAATGTGCTATTGACTTACAACGTAACATATCATTACCCCAGGGATGAGTCCCTAGTTTTGACAGGTGGTAAATTAGATATTGTCCTGAACTTTGATGTTACTATGTCTAGGTCGAATTATGTTACAGAGACTTTGATCATAATTAACAGTATTAATTAAACGCTCTTTCAAATACACTTAATTATTTAGAGATATTAATTTATACTATTTACAAAAAAACTTTTTGTTAAAAATACATGTTTTCTTCCGTGAAATTATGGATTTTGTAATTTGTTTCTAAATATCGATATTGCTCTTATATTATCAGGATTTGGAATAGTTTTCCTAGCAAAATATACTCCTAGTTTAATTATTTTTGTTTGCGAATATGAAAACCGTGTCTTTCTCCCAACTACTTATACGAGACAACACACTCGTAGTCTGCAGGTACTAAAGACTAATGCTCGGACAGATGGAATAAATAGAGATTTATAAAAGCTCTATAATTCTCACAATCGGATAACAACAACACCCAAAAACCCAGATAAGAGCACAAGCTTATCTTTTCCAGGTGACAGCTCTTCTGGCCCTGAGTGCAGGCGCAGCATTCGCCAGTACCGGCGCATTGTACGTCACTGAACGACTCCGTCTAGGTCCCCGCGGTGGCACTCAGCTCGTGGTACGAGTCGCTGTCAATACCCCTGGACGAAAGAACATCACTGGTAAGAAAAATCTTCTTATCTATATATTCGATATCTTGTATTTGTCGTTTATTTTCCTATTTAGTCATATGTTTGATATATACATAAAGATCATAGTTTTGTTTGTTGAAAAAGGGTGTAAAATATATCTGCCAACTGTTGGTTACATGATAGAGAATTTTACTATTATCCTCATTTGCGGGACTTTAAGTTGAATAAGTTTTTATGGCAAATTCAATGTTAGTAGGTATATAAAAACAATAACGAATTCAGTTGTAATTTTTTTCGTCCTATTGTTGACCACTAGTCTTTATCCATTAATAACTCTGAAACGGTTTGAGTATTGCTTTCAATACTGAATGGGAGAGCTCGAACAAAGTTTAACGATTTCCATGATAAATTTCGATCAACGACTTTACGTGCCCTCCAAAACACGGAAGAACGAACGATGAATAGAGTTTAATTATACTGTAGATCAAGTAATCCGCAAGTAAGATATTAATTTCAAACATTTATTTAAACAACACAAAAGAACCACGACTCATCAACTCACCAACAAAAGAGATGAAGACTTGAAACTTGAAAATGAATTTTGTGAAAGTTTCAAAGTACATTCAACTATTAAGTTATAAGTTACGAGTACATTTACCACACCTACAAAAGATCATGACTTTCCAAAAACTTACTTTTTGAAAAGCAAGCAAAATAAAGGCATAATTGCCAAAAAATTGAAATTTTCACTTAAATCTTTCGTGCAAAATGTTTGAATGAAGTTCGTGTACCAAAATTCTTAGCTTCCTCAGTCCTCGCCTAATTGTAAAATTGAAAAGCGCCCCAAAGTTTTTAGCTTCGACAAGCGAGATCATCTCGCGATGAATAGAAAGTCCTCCTTAGATAAAACATTGCTTTCAAACTTTCAAAACTGTTCAAAATATTCGAATTAGGAGCTATTTAAGCATTTTCCTTGTATTATGTGAAATTCTTCGGCGATAATATAATGGCAGTATTGTTAATAATTAATTGGCTAATATTTTATTCTCTTCCATTCATTTTTTTAAATTTCTATTTCAAACATAACAGGGACCTTTTTTTATAAACATACATATACATAGATGTATATCTCGTTAGGCTTCGTTCACTAGGCTTATACACATAATATATTTGTGCCTTCACATTCTACAGAGGCATTACATATACATAGATAACCATAGAATGGATAGGCACAACAAATCCACTAGCTCCGAAGCCTCAACAAATTATCATTTAAATTGGATGGAGTCGCAACAATCTCGTTTAATGACATGAATTCATGTATTATGCAGATGACAATACATATTACGATAATCTGTGGTACGGCGTCGTGGCTACAATTCGATTAACCATTGTAATTAATAAATTTGATTTGTGGTTAACGCACTCTATTCCTTTTAGTGCTATCAAATTGATATGATATTGAATCGCTACGAATTTATTTTGGATTTAACCGCTTCAATTTTTTTAAATTAAATCACCACTGTATTCGATATTTAGTAAGTAAATTATTCGACTCCACGTAATCCAGGAAACGTCGTAAACCGACTAGTCAAATATTCGATATTTGGTAACGAACACGTTTCAACTGTTTTAGAAAATTCTAAAATTGTAATAGTGTCAAAAAACGAAACTGTATGGGTGGGAGATACTATTCTATTATAGTTCGACAATTTCGAGTCCGTTTTGCATAACAATCGTCGGGTTAATAGATCCTTCGTAGATGGTAGTATTCATTAGGTGACGTTGGAACTTCTTACCTATTTAGTTCTACTTTGCAGCAGCTGCTGCGTTATTGCCGTGTTCTGATATGTTATAGTTCATTTGTTTATAGTTAAAATGAAAAAAATCGTAATATCACTTAAATTTATTGTGTATTATCTTATAATTTTGTTACAGTTAAAGCTCAACAACTACTATTACGAAAACTTTTAACTCCTAAGCGAATAAAAAAGTTTGTTCTCTTTTCAACAAAACTGTCTAACTTACAGTCGTCCGTTACAAGTTTCACGTTAAATCATGTCTGTTCACACAAAAAATATTTGCATGAGCCAAAATTGCTTTCAAAGTTTTCGCATTTCCTTTAATAGACCTATTTTAAGTTCAATACCTTTTGAAGAACGAACAGAGTTGTGGTTTGAGGGGAAAATTGATGAGAGTTTTTGGTAGGCATGAATTTTGGTAGGTTTTTTTTCGAGTTGATACAAATTGTTGTTGTTTATGGTAAGATCCTTGATGACGATAACCACGTAACAATGTTCATACTATCTATGATTTGCCGGTAACCGTTCCTTTGCTGACCAAGAATTTCTTCTAAAATTAAAAGGATTTAGGATTTTCTTTTTATGTATATCTTTTGTCTTCACCAACATTGGACACCGTTTGGATTAAATTTTATAACTTATTTATTAGATGAACAGTGTTATCAACGAAGTTGGTTGCAGATATATGGTTTACTAAGCACGATTATAACCCCGATATTAATTTCCTTAGAATTCAAGATTGGCATACTTTAATTTCATTTCCATTGAATTTAACCCATTCCTTTGTAGAGTATTAACCTAATACAAGTTACCTAATAACTCAAACAAGGAATAGAGACAACACTTCCAAAGAGAAACTATTCACGACATTCCCAGAATATTTCATGACACATAAAATTACCTCAGTTTGTATTGAAGATTCAATATCTCCATCAGCCTTTGACTTCCTTGTCGTAACACGTATTCTCATAACCATATAAAGCAAAGATAAAAACGGTATACGTTGAATGAAATAGAAGGGAATAAAATAGTTTTATGTCGAAGGTCGTATAGATGATCCATGATGTGAGTGATCGTAGATCCGTCTTTCTTGAAAGCGTACTTTGTATCCCTTTTCTATTTATTCAAGTAATAAAACTGGACATGTTATGAGACATATCATTTATCAGATAGATGTAAAGTGCATATATAGAAAAGCACACATCTGGTAAGTAAATCGATTTGATACAAATAATCAGATGTTATCCGGTGACTATTGTGATAACATCTATACAAATTAGAGAAAGTAGTACCATTGTATTGGTAACAGAAAAAAATAGCCGTAATTGTTGAGTGCATATATAGAAAAGCACACATCTGGTAAGTAAATCGATTTGAAACAAATTATCAGATATTATCCGGTGAATATAGTAATGATATCCATACAAATTAGAGAAAGTGGTACCATTGTATTGATAACAAAAAACCTTAGCAGTAATTATTGAAGTCCAATAATGAAATATGCATATTCTTCAGGGTCATTGGTTTGAATGTTATCTTAAAGTTTATTGACATTTACTACTAATTGCCCGGCGTACACAATTTCTGTCAGATGGGTCATCTGCATGTTTTTACTTAATGTTTAGTTATTCCTGGGGAGGTACGTTCTCAATAAATCTAGTATATTATATGAACGCGTGAAAAGGGCAAATGGACGTATATAAAAAATTGGCATACACTAAGTTGGAATACTTTGTGTAGGTATGTGGCGTGTGCTGTGAAGTGAAACTCAGTTTCGCTGATTGTACATGGATTTCTATTAGCGCAGAAGTAACAGTGTTGCTTTAGTTAGACTACATAATATACTTCTACAACATATGCGTCATCCAAGATTCCATTTCTTTACTTACAGTGGAAGTAACCGGCTACAGCGCTGACAACTGCTCCGTGTCCTACACATCATTCAACAATGAGACCTTGGTGGGCTCTGTCATCCGATCTGCCAGCGTCCTTGTCCTCCCCGAAGGTCTACATAGAAGTGATACCCAGAGCGCATACTTCTGTGCTAATGGTATGTAGTTTGTTTCATTTTTCTTTAATTTTCTTAACATACTTTTGCATTGTTTTTTTTTAAATTTCGAAAAAAAGAACAGGTTCTCCGTTCGGTTGCATGTAAGTTTTGAGTATTATTTTGGCTAAAAGAAAATTCTTTCTTGGTACGAAAATGGTTTAAGATAGAGTAACATTGTCAAGTAAAGTCAACAGTTATATAACGTTACGTATTTCCTAAAAAGTATTCTGATGTATTTAAATACGGGCCCTAGAAATATTTCTTTAGCAAAGTAAAAATGAACAAGTATTTTTTTTAAACTTTTGTAATTTACGCATAATTTTTGCATAATATGCATAGACATTTAATCAACACAAGAGTCACACATGTGTCTATCGTTTTAGTACAGCATCGGGTCCTGTGCATGTCAACGTACTTTTATTCCTTAACGTCCCTATAAAAAAAGAATCAATAAAACAAACAATATTTACGAAATTGTCATTTTATTCCAGAACATCTAGCCGTATCCTCTAGAGGTTCCTGGGAGTGGCAGTGGGTGGCCGCGCCACGCAACCGCGCTGGTCTTGTGCTGGAGCTGCGCGCACAGGGCGCCGCGCATGTCGCGCTGTCCGCGATACGGGAGCCCTCGGACGACATGTACCGAGTTGTGTTCGAGAGGAGCCGTGTTTGGATCGCTAAGGGGAAACATGGTAAGTATAGATTTATCTAGTAATTAATTGTAGGTTATCTTGGATGACAAGTAGCAAATTTAAACTTTCTTAGTCCTGTTTGGAAGGAGATCATTGGTTCATCTACTGCTAGATAGTCACCAATTACTAAAGATATTTGAACCTGTGGCCGACTTCAGGTAGGACTATGATCTTATCAGGGGTTGATAGACGTCTGTGGGCGGCAACGGCCTCTTGCCATCAGGTGAACTGCAGGCTCATTTACTACTTTGATCATATAAAAAAATGCACCACTACCATGCACCACTGCAAATTATAATAAATAAATAAATAAATAAATAACGCTTCACACTCATAGCCCCACAGTAG
>DWPV01005254.1:0-12640 GCA_018251915.1 Urbanus proteus proteus
CGCATACAATGACGGTCGAACCATATCGATCGGTCGGCGCATCGCGACGGAATCGCCGAACATACATAAAAAAAAAAAATAAAAAAAAAAAAAATAAAAAAATATACGCGTCGAATAGATAACCTCTCTTCCTTTGGGAAGTCGGTCAAAAATGATATCTGAAATTGTAAGGAAATCGCTGACCTCAATAAATATATTCCACTTAACTCCCGTCAGTGCGCATACCGTTATGTTATAAATCGTAAATGCGGGCATTTTACGGTTTTTACGGTTTAGGATTGGCTACCACCACTTTAGTTTTACGATGCTGCGTAAAACTCATATGGAAGGAAATTTTATGCATTCGGTTTGTTTTAGTATCCAAAAACGGTTGGTAAACGAAAAAGAAAATTTGGGTAGTAAGTTTTTATGGATTGAAAATCTATAAGGGTGAACTTTTCAAGTGTGCGTGAATCGTGATTCTGCGAAATGCTAAGTATAGGAAATATCGATAAATACTAAAAGGATCCGATGGTGCAGTCAATCAGATTATAGGAAAATATTTTTCATTAAATTCTCTCTTTTCAGCATTTTTAACATTCTTTTTAGTTTTACATTATTCCATCCACGCGCACTAAAGAAACGGTAAACAATTATTTTCCACTCAGTATATTTAAAATTATTTTATTAGTATCTTATAAATAGGTAATTGGCGTTACCCGTGGGGTCCTCTGGGTCCATAGGATACGGGACCGGAAGAGTCCAATTAAGAGAGACTACGGTGGGTATCCCAGGGGTGGATGGAGGCTCTATAATTATTAGAGAAGTTGTATTTTGGCTAACTTATGTAACACTAAATGGATTCCTTAAACGAACATAATAATAAAGATACATATTATAATTATTTGAGGGTTTAAATTATTTACGTACTACTACACTATTGGTGTTTATTTTTCTTCTGCCCATGACTTCTGGCTCGATTTTTTAAAAATGTTATTTACACTAACTCACGGACCTTCCTTAATCTATTAAATAAATTTAAATTATCTTATTTTCACATTCAATACTCTCAACTTTGCCAATAAAACTAACACAGTACGCTACAAGTGGAAAAAATACGTAAAAAATATTTTTTCAATACTGCAACATTCCATCAACCCGTATTCAACCCAACAAAGACTGACATAACCCGCTCAAAATTTACAACAGCAACATACAGAACTTATCGTACATCGGGGCATCCGGATTAAACCGGTCTGAACCGGTTATCGCGCCCATATGTCCGGTTGTGTCCGGTTAATAAAAGGAATGAATTATGTACATTTGTTTTTCTTTTGACTATAGCTTCTGACTTAGTTTTTTGAATTATTTTACTTATACTTAACTAGTTTTTAACCGCAGCTTCGCTCGCGCTAATGTGTATATTCGCACATAGGCCATAGGTATCAAAGTAGGTTGTAGGTATAAAAGTTACTTTATATCCCTCGGGAGTAGTACGTTTTTTTTCGGGATGAAAGGTACTCTATATCCTTTTCTGGACCATTTACTATGTGTGTGCAAAATGTTATAACGGTCGGTTGAGTAGTTAAAGCGTGAAGGCGTTACAAACAAACAAATACGTCCGTTTGAAGTAAGAAAAAAGCTCTGGATAATCTTTCATATATCACCACCCCATAAACCCGTATACAACCCAACAAAGGCTGACATAACGGCCAAAATTTACAACAGCAACATACAGAGCTTATCGTACATCGGGGCATCCGGATTAAACCGGTCTGAACCGGTTATCGCGCCCATATGTCCGGTTGAGTCCGGTTAACAAAAACTGGTTATGTTTGCGAAGTTATGCTCGTTTTTAAATTTGTACTTTTAAAAAAGAAAATTGTCTGTTGTAAGGATGAAGTCTTAATATTTTTTTAAATCATAAGAATGAGTAGGGTAGGAATGACGACCCACGTGGCGGAGCGGGTTCGATTCTCGGCCAGACAAGTATCTGAATGATGAATTTAGCTGTTCTGGGTCTGGGTGTTTATGCATTAATTAATGTGGGTGTCAATAGCACTTACGATACAAGAAAAAATTCTACTCTGAGACTATGAGAATAGCGATATAATTATTATTTGAACAAAACCCATTTCTGCTTTATAACGACAGTATTAAGTGCTGTTATAATCTCTTAAAGAGCATCGTAAGAAATACAGAGGATAAAGTTCAACGTATTATAATTTAAGAAGTCATGCATGTTAATAATTAACATTTTTTGGCGATTAAGTTTTATTAATTTAAATATTTTATTTCGGTAAAAAAATACACACTCTGTAAAAGTTTCCGCGTATTTGACGATAGACTGTCTGAACGTGACAGACGGACAGACAGTGGTAAGTAGTACCAAACTTAGTAATAGGGTTCCGTTTTTACCATTTGCATACAGAACCCTAAGAACAAAAATCCGTGAAAGCGCATCAACAAAGTGATACAATTCAATATTGAGTCGTAAATCGCTTAACCGATGATAAGTGCCAGCATGTTAATGAATGTACACATAATAAATCGCTTCGTTGTACACGAAGGCCATTTAATTTATTTCTTCGCAAATGAAACAGGTTAATTTACTGTCAGTAGTAACGTGATATGAATACTGAACTGACTGAGTTTGTTATTGATTGACGGTAATTCTTCTTGGGAAACTGAACTTCGGTATTTTTTTCACGTCAGTATAGTAAGTAGATCACAGTGTACTTTTCGTCTGGGATGTATCTGTACAGATCTCACACATAGTATTTTAGAGTGGTATAAAGTTGAGCGATATGTAACACATAATTTATTTGTAACTATCTGATCCCCGCGGTTTCACCCGCGTTTAAAAAGTAAAAAGAAATATATATTTAAACATAACTGAAATCCCGCTCTGTCGCGAGAGGGCCCGCCTGCGCGTGGAGCGCGCGCTAATGCATTTATCAGAAATTAAAATAGCCTATGTCTTAGACCTTTAGCTATTTTCTAGTGAAAGTCCCGTCAATACTGGTCCAGCGGTTTAGAAGACAGACAGACAGATAAACAATTTTTAATTGCATTTTTGTTATAGATATCGTGTATATTTTTATGCACAGGCACTCAAAGGTGTGCGAAGTCTAGCAATTCGCACTTGGCCAGCGCGGTGGACTAAGGCCTAAAATCCTTCTAACTGAGAGGAAACCCGTGCCCAGCAGTGGGACGGTAATGAGTTGATGATTATGAATTACACAAAACAATATACATAGTTTCTCAGGCGTACACAAATGATGCACACAGATGCTTATTTTCAATAGAATTTTGATGTAAAACAAACATTTGAACAATATAAATCAAACAATATTGAAGTTTTAATAAGGTACTTGAAGATTACGTATAGATTAAAGCACAGATTTAAGACATCAATCAAGATTTAAAATACTTAAATAGAACTGATTGACAAATAAGTCGTAAGGTAAATTACCTGTCTAACCATCCATCAAATAATTAATCTGTTGAATAACTTTACTTAGGCATTGTAAGTCTTAGAAGTCTTAGGCTTAGCCCTTATTAATGAAGTAAATTTGTACTGAAACTTTTAATGCCTATTTCTGTGATGTCAATTTGTATTTAACGCTCGTGGCGGTACTCCACTTTTTTATATGGAAGTAGCAAACGAGCATGCAGTCCATCTGATGGTAAGTGGCCACTGCCGTTCATGGACATCTTTAAACAACCCAAAATAAAACCACAGTCCTACCTGAAGTCGCCCACAGATGCGTTCCTGCCCCTGAAGACTAAGTTGGGACGCCTCAAATACCTATGTCTCCTTTACCACACCGTTCAGACCAGAACACAACAGAGCTGAACATTACTGTTATTAGGTATAAATAGGTAAGGCGGCTTGTCTCCGTTTGTATGGTCATTTTGACCACGAGCTTGAAAAATGTGCAAGGAATTTCGTCATAAGGTATTCCCGAAGCGCTATAACATGGGGCTCTTCAAGAAGGGGTAATCTGCCTTAATAATAAATTTAATATATTTTAAAAGTGGTAGAGCCCCTTGTGATTTGACTCCGGTGGCACCACCGCTACACCTATTTCAGCCTTATAACAGCAGTGTTTAGCGCTGCTGATTGGTCTCAGGGGAGACATACTTAATCGAGGCGATCCAACGTAGTCCTCAAGGCCAGCAATGCATCTGTGGTCAACCCCATGTAGAACTGTATCTGGGATCATATCTGGGATAATCATATCTGGGATTGATTACAAATGTCCATGGGCGGCTGTGGTCACTGTGGTCACTGTATGGTCAGGTGAGCTGCATGCTCTATTCCTACTTCGCTAAAATAAAATAAATAAATAGCTCGTTAACTTGTAACAAGAGACTTACAACTATTAAATATTTTTCATATAACTATATAAATCACATTGTGATATATTGGAAAGCGCTTTTTATCTGACACGTGTATAAATTGCCGAGATATTGTTGATACATCGCTGTCAGTGTAACAGCTTTGTTGTACATGTGATATATCTATCACTGTGTATCGGGTGTATCGCTTATATAGACAACTGCATAAATCTACAACAGAATATTGAGACTACAATGTAATAAAATTTTAAGCTTTTTAGTATAGAGGTAAAGATCGTAGAATTCTTTGTAATGCGACTCTATACTTGATCCTCAGAGGTAATTTGCCATTCAGCTTAGATTTTAATCTTATCTGGTGTACAATATAGGTGATTGTGGGCGGCGGTGCCCACTTATCATCGGTGGATCTAATTTTCATTTGCTTTATAATATAAAAAAAAATTGTTATCAAGCAAATAGGAATTAATGTTACATTTGAGGTAGGCCACAAATGCGTCGCTACTCCTAAAAACTAATTCTAAATACATCGTAAGTCTCGTTTTTACAATATAATTTAAACCAAAATTCCTTATGATTGTTTTATAAATCTACACAAATAAATAAAATTGAAGTGTCTGTTTTTGATATCAAAATATAATCGAAAATCTGCCTATTTCAAATACTCGCATTGTTAAAAGCCTACCTACCTTTAAAAAAATTCCTTATCTTAACACCAGCCATTATAATAAATCGCACACAATTAAGTAAATTAGAATGAATACGTCAAAGTGATTTTACACGGGACATGCACAAATACAATTAGCATATGCAAATTCATGCACGGGCGAGATAAAGCTGTCACTGGCATAATTTCACTAACGAGCTTCTAGCTGCATGCATATGAAAAATACCATTTTGTTTTTTGGGTAATATTATGTTATAATCTCAGATAAATAAAATAGGTAGAGTACTCACCGCCTTGTGTTTGCGTGAAACCAAAAAAAACTACGTTGCTTTCATGTATTTATACGCACACACTTACACAAAACTAGCGTAGTTTCTTGTCTTTACCCTGAGTTATTTACGCTCACATAATAACTTTTATAACCCGACCATTTTAAAAATGGCTTCATTTTTTTATTAGGAATAATGTTGTTAATTTATTTTTAGAAATTTGAATTTTGTTAGACAGATAAAAATATACAAACAAAAAGAAGGCAATAGATTATTACCTATTATATTAGGCACAATCTTAATACTAGAAATAAAAATTGGCAATTCCATCTTTTAGATTTCGCAAGGTGTTTAATTATTTTATGGGGAACTGTATGTGCTTCTACAATAATATACCAAAAAGCATTATTGAGTTATGGATAAAAGGTTAAGATCGGATAAAATGTTTAGATTAACTACTAACAAAATACTTGTGTGATAAAGCATATTATTATGTAAATGACTATCTAAATGAAAAATGGTCATGGTGTGACGTAACTCTAGATCCACCATATAACTTAACTATAAGTACCATTTGTAATATCACATTATTGTAAAACCATATTTTTGAAGCTGCAATTATGCACACGTATGGAGTTTCTTGCGCCGCCTCTTCTCCATAACGAATAAACCTTCCGAAGCGGTGGTAGAGTTTTGACGTTGAAAAAGTGTTCAATATGAATCAACTTTGAATAAATGAGATTTGAATTTACCCTTATAATGTCTCGTGCTGTGTCTTTGCAATTGAGGCCTAAGTAGTAGAACCATTTGTGCTTCGGTTCGAAGGTAGGTACTACCGTCACGCCATTTTCTACATAACAGCAGTGTTAGGTTTTTTTCTTTTGGGATAGCAACACATCTGTGATCAACCTCTAATAATACATTTGAGGTTGCTCTTATCAGATATTGGTTAAAGATGGTACAAAAAAAACTTCCATTAATCAACTGCATTTTATCACATAACTTTGAAAAATTGAAAATATATGTGCTTGACATTTGAATTTTTAGTGGCAAAATTCATATCCTTTAGCAGTAAACGTTGTAAGTTAAGTAAAAAGTATTACAAACATAGTTCAGATTTTCATAAAAGCTAAAAACAGGAAAAACAGCTAAATATACGCAGCTCAGTGTAAGTTGAAAAAGCACGGCTTAAAATACATTCGGATTAACTAAAATTGCATCTGAAGCCTTTGCAGTACAAACGACAGGTTTTGCTAAATTTTAGCTGACATTTTGGTAAATTTTAAATTTTGTGAGCAATATTCCTAATATGATTTGGATGCCTGGAAATCAGTGAAACTTAAAGAGTGATTTATCCGATTGATCCCAATGCTGGGCATTGGTGTTTTCAAAATGGAAATAGTTTAAAGGTTAGAGGTTTGACTTTACACACATTAGAAATCTTTTTTATAGAATCTTAGGTCTGTCCTTTCGCTAGAAATGTTTTAGTGGTTGTAATCCAATGACATTTTTTTTACTATCGGCTTAAGGCAAAGCATGGAAGCACGCATGCTTAGCTACTAGCGGTTACCCATCCAAATGATGACCGCGCCATGTTTCTTAACATTATTATTTTTTACGCTTTCTACACTATGGAGCTATGACCCACAGTAGGATTTTCTCCTGTGTCGTGGGTGCTATGAACACACACAGACAAATACTAAAAACACCACGACCTAGAATAGAAATGAAAGTTTATCATTCAGATATCTCTCTGGCCGGGGATCGAACCTAGGACCCACTGCGCGACATATCGGTATGGTGACTGCTCCGCCACGGGGGTCGTCAATTGTAGAATTACACATACAATTTTCCAAAGACATAGAAGGTTAAAATTGTATCAAATATACAAAAAAAAATTCAGTCTTACCAACATATTATTATGTTTACGCAAAAAAATCGCAGTAATAAAATAGCACATTAAAACTCAACCGTTACTCTTGTGTAAGCACAGCCTCGGAAGCAATTAACTTAAGCTGCAAGGGTTATGCTTGGAAATTTAGCATTTTTTTTTACTTTTATGAGCCCTTGTTGTACATCTGCACATTATTTTATAAGGTTTTATAATTTTTGGGTTCAGCCCCTTAGGAGATTTTAAAAATTCCTTCTCAGTTACTTGTTAGTTAGACTAAGTTGGAACGTGTTGTATGATTGCCTCTCTCTTACGGATACTTTAGACCATAGTACAGAAGCGCATAACTACTTTGTTTTCTGACAGAAATACTTGCCATGAATGGTCACCCATCCAAAAATCGAGCGCTTTATCTCGCTAAACGTTATAAAATTACAAAATAAATAAAATAGATACCTACAAAACAGCACATATTGAGAACACCGAAAAATTCGCAGTTTTAAAATAACACATTAAAACGTAACCGTGGCTCTTGTGTAAGCACAGCCTCGGAAGCAATTAACTTAAGCCAAAGCTCTGGGTGCACGGGTTTTGCTTGGAAATTAACGTTATTTTTACTTTTATGATCCTTATGTACTATGTTTGACGCTTATTTCACACGCTTTTATCTATTTGGCCCCTCAGGGGATATTTTTTGGAAAAAAAAACGTTTTGATCAATGTTGTACAAGAATCTTTTTGCATGTCATACAAATTGTCATAATACTTTTTATAACATATAGAAGTAACGAATGAGCAGTACAGTAACAATGAGCATATTAAAGTAACAAAAATGCAGTTTCCCTCTAAGGCCTCCGAACTAAGTTGGAACGCCTCGAATAAACCTCCAATAATGTGAAATGATAAATATTTTACAAGTATTAATTACTCGATAGAGCATAAGGCTTTTAAAAGGGTCTACTCGTTCTTATACGACAAATCTATGTATACTACGACCTAACTTCTCACTCTAATATAATCTTAATTAATAATCAGAATAATATGTTTAACGGTAAAGACTTAGACGATACCAAAAATTTTGACATAAAAAAATACATATTTTTTTATACGACTGAAAAATGTCGGTAATATACATGTTACCATACTCTACATAGAGCGGTTCGCTGAATCGGTCAAGAGGTCATGCTAAGCCTTCTGGCAAGTCATTACGCCGGCGTTTACGTAAGCCGAAGGTTTTGCATATTATGTTAGGCGTGAGGCCTCACCGTTAATATTGAAGGAAATGTTTTCATAGTAATGAAAACTTGGTTCAGGTCACTGAATTGTCTAATTATTTTTTTATTTCATAGTTTTTTTATAGAAAGTGTTATTGATGCAATACTAAAGCTGGTTTTATATATTTATACTAGCTGATCCCCGCGGTGTCACCCGCGTTCAAGAAATAAAAAGAAATACATATCTAAACGTTGATAACACGCGACGCGTGGCGCGCTCGCTAATGTCTTTTTACAAATTAAATAGCCTTTGTTACACCTTAGACCTTCCGCTATCTTCAGTGAAAGTCTCGTCAAAATAGGTCCAGCCGTTGAGTAGATTACCTCAGCCATACAGAAGACAGACAAATAGACATTTTTTTTATTGTTATAGGTATCGTGTATATTTTCATATGCATAGAAATGTTATTTTGAAATCACAAATAGACACTTCAATTTTATTTATTTGTATAGATGTGTTACTAAAAGCCATTATGGCTTTCCACGGTCCGTGATTGTACGGATTTATTCACGGGGAAATAAAAACTTCCTGCAGTGCATCCCTTCGAGCTGGGCATCCAGGTAAAAAGGTTAAATTAACATAGAAAGTTCATATTTTTATTGAAAACAATACATTTTGACACGATTTCATGTAAGTACACTATCAAGAAAGACGGTATTTAGTTCTACTTTAGTCAAACAATGCCGCGCTAACCCTGAGGTCTAAGCTAGGCTACCTTGTCTGTCACATTACACCCTTGAACCAGAAAATCTAGCCGAGTACCTCACTAATGAGACAGGTATTCATGGTCTTATGTGAGGGCGACACCGCTTCGCTTTTTCTGTTGTTCAAGCAGTGTTGGAGCTAAGGTAACAAAGTTAGAATATTGCGGTCTTAGTTAGAAAATTTGTCATTTTTTGGAAACTTATTTCAACTATATTATTTCAACTATATTATAATTTCTTTACTTTAATGATACGGTGGAATGATAATGTAATCGATTTACGACTTTTTTCACGACTTATTCTCCCACATTATTTTTCCTGGGTCCTGCGTACCATGAATACACAAAGACGAACAAATGCTTAGACCTAGAAAGGAAATATAAATTCATCATTCAGATCTGTTTGGCCGAGAATTGAACCCGGAACCCACGACATGTCACACTGGTATGTGATTCTCCGATACGTAGGTCATCAATACAAATCACTCAGTTTATTTCTTTTATATTTTTTGCAATGCGCCCCCTTAATATATGTATAAAGAAGCATCATTACCAGTGCTTTGACGTTAAAATATGTGGTAAGTTAATTAACAATAGTACTATTAGGATATATGCTAAAAATGAAAATATTTACTATGCAAGACACACACAACCAGTCTAATATACAAATTTTCAAAATATCTCCAGGAAGGAATCCAGATAATGTCTAGGTATTTCAGCGCTTGGCACTGTAATGCATATTTAATGACATTAACTTCCATATGAAAACATGACTGACAATGTAACAGGGCATTGTTGGTTTTAATAATTGAAACACGTGCACCACCTGTTAGTGTTCATTACCGCTGATAGACTTTTGTAATTAACGTAAAATAGATGTATTTTTAAACCAAGCAATAAGGCAGACGGGCTACTTGATGGAAAGTAGTCGCCTATGGACATTTGCAACACCAGAGGAGTCGCCAATGCATTCGAAGGAGAACTCTTTTTGTATCTTTCTGGAAGAGCCCCATGTCACAGCGCTCCAGGAATTCCTCAGGAGGTATGTTTAACCTGCACGTCCGCGGCAAAAACAATCTTTCAAACCGATTTCAAGTCCTATCTGAGATTTGTCATACAGGTTACCCTAGTACGAACTCCAGACTCTCACAAAGCATAATACTAACTTTACATAACTTAACTCAACCACTAAACAGTATTTTTATAAAAGATTACTATGTGTTTTTAACAATGTTGTGCATACCTCTAATTTAAGTGCATATAACTGTAATATTGAATATTTTAACGCTTGAATTTGTATTCCTTAATTATGTACTTAGTTGGTGTGCCTTTATTAAATAAATAAATAAACATAGAACTAACATACGAGTAAAATTAACTAAAATAAGACAAGACAGCTTTGTGAAGCGAGAATAAAGATTTTTATTATTTATTATTATTACTATTTGTACAGAAACAATGATAAATAAAAATAAACGTTTTGTAAAAAGCGTACTACAATACTAGTGATTACTTGACCAATAGAACCGTATGGTCTGAAGCGCCTCCAGCTCCACATGCCTTATTAGCGTAAGTTAAATTAAAGTAACAATATACAATACATTTTTTTAAAAGATGTGTGTTATGGAGTTTTTTGTGTCGCTTCTTCTCCATAACTAAACACCTTCCGAAATGTTGGTAGAGAAAAACAATATTGACGTTCAAAAAGAATTCTAGTAAAGTGAACTTTGAATAAAATATTTTTGATTTTAATTTTTGATTATTTTAGGTTGCTGTTACGTGAGAGTTTAAAAGTTCTACTTTTTAATAATACAGAATCATCAAACTAGCAGGCAATCCACCCAAAAGTAAATGGTCACAGCCGCCCATAAACATATTTAATCAGCCCCAAATAAGATTAAAATGTTAGCTATAGATTTGCTATCCCTGAGGACTAAGTTGGAATGCCTCGGACATCTACTCTTACCTTAGCATACCTCGTAAACCAGAACGCTGCAATTCAAATATTCACTTGATTTTTTATACATATTAAAGCTGTTTAATACATGACAAAGTACATAAGGCGAGGAAAATTCAATAACCCTATCCACGTTAATGATAATAAAACTTAAAACGCTTTCTACACTCACTCCACAGTAGGATTTCTCTTGTGTCGGTGGCACCATGGACACAGGAATACACACACCCAGACCCAGAACGGAAATCTAAATTCATAATAAAGATGTCTGTCTGGCCGGGAATCTAACCCGGGACTTCGGACCGGTATGGTAACCGTTCCGCCACGCAGAAAGTAAATCAAATCAAAGTAATAATAATACAATATATATGTAAAATGATTAATGATTTCCTACCTATTTATAATCACGAAAAAAACAATTCTTCATTTCTCACCCACAATACGCAACACCTTAAGATTTTCATAATAACGATTTATCATCCGAACAGTTAGGGAAACATTAGGGATAGTGAAATACGGGACTCAATATCAAGAATGGCAGGATAATGACCGAGTTGAGGCGGGATATTAAGGATATGATAAATACCGGGATATTGTCAGGATAGGAAATTCTCTGAGACGGATGCTGTAAAGCCTGATAAAGTGGGTAGATATGACGTCACAATGCCTCTTAAGTGGTTTTTTATGCAGAACTTGAAGGTAATGTTCTTTTATGTGAAATTAGCTTTTGCCCGTGGCTTCACATGCTTTTCTGATATTTAAGGATATTATTTAAGGATGTTATTATACATATAAACCTTCCTCTTGACACTCATCATCACTCTATGTATTAAAAACCGCATCAAAGTCAGTTGCATAGTTTTAAAGATCTAAGCATACATAGGGACAGTTTTTCATAAAAACTTAAGACTCAACTTAAAACGCTTTCTACACTCATAGCCCCACAGTAAGATTTTCATATGTGTCGAGGGTGCCATGGACACACACATACACGAATAGGTACGTAAACACCCAGCCCCAGAAAAGAAATCTTAGTTCATCATTTAGATGTCTGTCTGGCCGGGAATTGAACCCTGGACCCATTGCGCGTTACACCAGCATGGAGTCAAACTGACTGTAAAAAGTTTATAATTTTCAAAATCTAAAACAGACGAAAACTCCTTAAATTTAAAATAAATTGTAAAACGTACGTAATGCAAACTTTATAATAAACTGCAGCTGAGATCACGTGACCTGAAGTTTCGACGATTGTCAAAGTTTCATCGTAAATCTCTGGGCGGGCGTCATAAAATACACTTTGGGAACCAGTTCGGAATGAATGGCCGGCTCGTTTCGTTGTTTTGAAGATCATATATCATGAGAGCCTTGCTAAGAGAAATCCCTTGCAGGATGTACGTTGTTTACTCTACTTACAAATAACATACCTTAAAACATAAAATCTTAATTAAATTAATATTATAATGCCGCCTTGCATGTTTTCTGCTTAACCTGAGGGTAGACTGGTAGAGAATGCTTCTAGCATTAAGTCCGCCTTTTGT